>VYZP01003205.1:2944-17858 GCA_013400635.1 Hypocryptadius cinnamomeus
TGATATTGCAACATAAATTATGCATAGCAAGAATGTTCTGATTAACCAAAATATGCACTGCAGTTCTTATCAATCACAGTTTAAATGGCACATGCTCATACAGTATATAAAAACACAAGTATATGCAAACTCTTGTCACATGCTTCCCCAGTCTTATGTACTTCATAACCAGAATGAAACCACAGTGAATCTGGAATGCAGAAGAAACATGAGCACTTAATTTTTCAACTCCACCTCCCTGTTTTCTTGCTCAATTTGCTACTAATTAAATTCTTGTTTGGACGCCATCTTCACCTTCTTATACACTGAACTGGAATTTCAAGATAAGAAAATGATTACAAAGTTTGCAGTAAAGGCACTAATTATCTTCTTTTAAATATTCAGGAACATTGCCTCTACAATGAAACCTAGGGATGGTGACCATATACCGAGGGTCTAGCTATGGCTTCAGCATATCAATATCAAATAAGACCACCAATGCATTATAAATGAAGGCAACAGAATTGCATGATTAAAAATGGCTATTGCATGATTATAAATAATTTTACCCTAACAGTATTCTGAATGAAGAAAACATTTAGTGGACTACATCAAGAAGTTGTATGACTATGTAAAATACATCACATTAATATGATTAAAATGTTAAAAGTGATATTTTTTGCACCTTATCCACAAGAGATACATTGTCACGAATATTCATCACCAAGAAAGCATGAAGGCAGCCAAGTTTTATTTCACTATGGAAATATAACATTTCACACTGACTCTATGGTCTAAAGCAGAAGCACATGAAATAACTTCTAATAACAAAATATTTCATTAACATTGACATTTTATACAGCCCAAGACATTCTTTCCGGACTATTGACTTTTGTCACATTGCAAAAACTTACAAACAACTTTAAGATTGATTCTGAAGACACTTATGTGCCTAGGTCTGAGAATTACTCTGAGTAGTCCCAATGAAACCAATTAGTTGACTCAGAGTAATTAAGTATTAAAGCTAATTATACCTGTTACTGAGGATTAGGCCTTTTCTTCTTACTAGATTTTACAGCTAATAATTCTGAACAGGGCTGTCAGTTTTGAAGTTTTGGAAAAATGCAGTTTCCTTAAAGACCTAGTTCCAAGAAGAAGATTATGGTTCCTGATGAAACAAAAAAATAAAACCATTTTGCATCATCCCAGCTTTCAGGAAGATGCTTGGTTGTGGTAACCCAAAAAGCTGATCAAGCAAAACACAAAGGTACAGATAACTTCTTATCCAGGCAAATTCTGCAACATCAGTTTTCTTGAAGGACCAGATTAATAACAAAGCACTACAGCAGCCTTAAAGTCACACATAATGCAGAGAGTTTTACAAGGCATCAGCTCTGCACATTCTGATCCCAAAGCAAGCAAACACCTTCCTTCCACCTCCTGTCACAGCTGTTTCACAGCAATGTTGATGCCATTGACTGCATGTGTATCAGCTGCCCCCTGACACAGAAAGGTGATGCATATGTGCAGTGCCACAAGAACATCATAACATGAGAACAACTCCAGCATTCAGAGAAATGGATCTTCTATCATTTTACTCTTGCCAGTTCCATCAATTTGACTAACTTCGCCCTTCCCTTCAAACTGTCCTCAGTCATATTTGTTCATTCAAGTCTTCATCAAAAATTCCTATTGGATGACAGCTGGTGAAGCAGGGACATCTCTCCCCTTTAACAAGACCTGGGGAACGTAAACTCATTCCTATCTGGCACACAGTGAAGGTCACTGTCTTAAGTCTCCAAAGTCAAGCACAAGAGTTAAAACCTCAGTTGCTGATAAGACCTCTTCCCCTCTAAACTGCCTGTCAAGATGCTTTCAGCCACTGCACTTAGCCCTGGGAAGGGCAGGTTATCTCAAATGGCCTATCCTTGCCACATGAAGGGTGGCTTTCAGCTTGGATGTTCATTCTTCCTGGTATGTGTACTCATGCTCCCAGGGCTGGAAAACAGCCAGGAAATGAATGACAGGCACACATCTGATCTCCAGCTATACTCCAAATTAAGCAGCATTAAGACTATCAGTCATCAGTCTGTTAAAGTGCAGGCACAAGGTTTTTTAAGGCAACACCTGATGGCAAAGGAGGCCAGTTCTCCAGGCCCCTTTATAAAGGTATTAAGAAATGCTTTGCCAAAACCTGTGATTTAGGTTCCTAAGTACGACAGGATCTCCATGACAATAATCTGAGGGAGTGACTAGAGCAGAGCAAAAAGTGGAAATTTTCCAGGCATGCATTTTAACTAATCTTTCTCCAAAAAGAAATAAAACCTCCCACACATATTAGAAAGCCTACTACTGCCTATTTCTCTCTCCCCTGTTCTGCTGAGACCAATCTTTTCTACCTGAAATCCTAAAGCCACCATAATTTAAAAATATTTTTAAAACACTCTTATGTCCTTCTGATTAACCTTTCCACATTGTTTCTAATCTGTGAGGTCCATAAATCCAAAGTCATTAAAATCTGAATATAGTTTTAGGGAGCATTTATTCATATATCATGAAACTATGCAGAGTATTTTATTACAAATATACTTGAACATATACTGAATAAACAGGGAAGAAATAACTCAACTCCAAATGTGATAGCATTTCAAATGACTGCAGAGATGATTAACTGTGTTAAATCATTTGTAACGATGACCAGGGGCAAACTCAGAAACTTCAAAACAGACTTTAAAATAAAATTATGGGATTTAGAGAAAATTAAAAATTAACGGGATGGAGATTTCCTGCAGAAAATCCAGTCAAGTCATTTCACTTTATTTTCACCTATTTACAATTTACCCACCTCAGTGAGCTATATAAATATTCTTTCTCATTTTACAAAGTAACAAAATTAAGTTCACAAGCTCCTCCTTATTCACTGCAGCAAAATGTATCATATCCTTCCAGACAAATCAACATGTATGAGGCTAATATACAAATAATATTATCTTTCCATTAGAAAGCAAAATCATACATCATTTTGATCCCTGAAAACTATTCTGCATAGCTCTATAGCTATAAAATGCAGTGAATACAGCAGTACAAACAGGAACAGTGAGGCAGCCTACCATGAAGGCTGTAAGAAACCCTTAGGCCCAAACGGAGCGTGGAAGGTGCCAGGACACTGAAAATGTAAGACTCTTTTGATTTCAACTTTGTGCCTGGTCCAGACGGAATAAATTCCCACATCTAAAACTAACGGTCACCCTTTGTGTCCTGGCTTTCCCCCACCAGCTCTGCATGACAGAAACAGCCGACCATGAACATTTCCCAGCTTGCGAACATTTGTCTCAGCCATTCAGCAGTTTCTGCCAGGATCCTCCTCCCTCTTTACACCATGTGAATTAATTCTGCTTGCAGCAGCACTAACACAGGCTGACGTAGATTTTTTTTTCCCTCTCCCCAGTGTGATTTATTCGTCACTGCTTAAGAACAGTAAATGGTACCACGTTCACTTGCCTTTCTAGACACAAGGACCCTCCTTCCATACCCATGGCAAAATTATGCACAACCACTAAGTCCTTTCCCTCTCAGCTTTGTTTTCCCAGAACACATTCCAAGACAACATGTGGCTCCACACCACAAAGAGATAAAACAGATCTTTCATCATTGAAGGGGAGCAGAGATGTATATTTCTACAGTCTGGCTCAGATCGCTGGCTGAAGTCAACAAATGACTTAAATCACTGGAGGATCCAGCTACTTCAGTGAGATTACTGAATGACTTCAGTGCACTAAAAATCTGTGCTACGCTCCAGGGCCGAGCAAGCCAGCTGGGCTCCATAGCTTGCACAGGCTGCACCATCTCTATTGAGTTCTGTCTGTCACTACCTCTTTCCCTCTTCTCTCCTCTTTCTTCAGAGGCTAGCTCCTGCACTCCTCCTGCTGCCTGCTGCTCCTCTGGCTTCTGTTTGGTTGCACTGCTGGTACACACTTTGAAGTGGGTGGGAGGAATATATTCACATTCAAAATCTCCCCTCTCCCTATTTCACAGCATGGAAGCTAATTCTTTCTGAAGGAACATCCCCTCTTTGTTGACCCCTAGTACAGCTACTCTAGTCATCCTGGCCTTACCTTCTCCAAGGCATTGGCTTGCCTTCTCCCTGAGTGTCCATTCCCAGGTTAAATAAGTAGACAATCAGCCTTGCTCAAACAAAAGCTGACATTTGGTGACTTCCCTGAATGACTGTGGAGCTGAGACAAAGACAGCTTCTTGCACTACTTAACAAGAAGTCAGTCTGCTAGAATCAGCTTTGCAGAGGATTGCAGTGCAAAGCTTACCCTTTTTTGGCTAGGGAGGAGTAAGAGTACCTGTACATAGAAATAGCTTCAATAATGACTAACACCTGAAAGGCTCAAAGAACCTGACCAGATCAACTCAGTGCAGTAGTCCCTCCCTTCCCTAACAAACATCAATAAAATTCTGACAGGGATTCCCCAAGCAGTTTTGTGAAGGGGGAAGGAGGAGAAAAGCTCATACGTCTTGGATCATTTAGTGACTTTTAAGTAGTCTATTTCCTTATCAGTCATCACCTCTGCCAATTTATCAAGCTTGAAAGCTACCTACCATGCATTGCTATTTAAAAAGTACAGTATTTTGCAACAGGAAGAATAGAAATCAGCCAAAACCTGTAATAGGTCAAAACTGATAAAAACCACTTGAACTTATCAGCTGGGACAGGACCAGGAAAGTGATTATGCTATTGGGCAACTGTCACAGATGAACAAGTTTTCAGAATTAATTTGGGATTAGCCTTTAGACGTCTGAATCAGAAAGTCAGAAAGACAATTTGAAAACTGCTTTTAAGAAGATGTGTATGAAAAGCCAAAGATGGATGTTAAGAGATGGAGAAATGCCAGATTGCTAATCATAATAAAGAAAACAAAAGATCACGACCCAAAAGTGAGAGCACATTCCACATTCCTCTAGTGCTGCACTGGAGGAAGTTGTTGAGAAAATAAAAAATTAATTTCTGTATGGAAGTGATTTAGTATCAAATATGGAAAAAGAATTCATAGCTGCCTATAGCTTTACAATGTTATGTAGCTACATTAATTTTGGCAGAAGAGTTAATTTTAATCCTTTGGGAAGTATTATTCTCTTGATATGAGCACATAACTCAGATTAATAGGATTTGCATATGTATAATAATAGAGAGAATAACCCTGCGTTTGGAAAACAACGGGGTATTTTAATCAGTTTGGGAACACCAGACAAAAAACCATACCAGGCACAACTAATCGAACAACATTTGTCAACTCATGCTAGGTAATAATTGTGAGTTAATTGATCAATATTTAGAAACAAACATAATAAACTGGTATGTTTTGGAAAATCAAACAAAGCAGAGCTGTTAATATAATCGAAAGACAAGGGGAGATGGAAGCTGCACTGTTAATCACTTGCAAATTGTGCTTTTTAAAGACCCAGACCAAATACATGCTACAACCAAACTGTATAATTGACTCTGTGTTTGCAATCTCAGTTGTTCAACAATACAGATAACAGCAGTAATGGTATAATTATAACTCACAGCTGAAGTAGATAAAAACCTGATAGTTCTTAACTAATGGTTGCAATTAAGGGTGGAGAAGAGCAGTATTCACTGTATCTGGTTATGGTTCTTTAATAAAAGTGGATTTGAAATTCAAATACTGCAAAGCAGATCCTGCATGCTGCAGCCAAACTTTGACCATGTCCTGACAGAAGACAATGACTGGGGAATGCAGCTTGACTCGTAACAGCTGTAGGAAAAATAGCTCTGTAAGCACTGGTTGAGCAGCAAGAGCAGATATGGAATGCACTAAACGGAAAGCAAGCAATAAGCATACAAGGAAGAGGCTCCTTCCTGAGCCCCGAGCATCAATTTAGCTTCAACTGCATCCGTGGGTTGAAGAAACAGCTTTACTTCCTTCCTACCACCTTCCCCCTGCGCAGGCAAAGAGCTACACACACCCCTGTGCACACACATGCGCTGCCAGCCCACGGACAGACAGGGAGAACAAGGCAAGGCGGGCCAGGTGCCCTCCACCCCCGGCGGAGCGGCTTCAGCACCGGGGGCGGCGGACAGCGCCCTGGGCTCCCGGGCAGGAGGTCGGGCCCCTCCGCCTGCAGGGCACTGGGACATCAAGGGCGACCCGGTACCCTCTGCGGCACAGCGGCAGAGACACCAGCAACGGGACTGCAAATGGAAACCCGGCCGGCTTAGAAACAGGGTGTTTTCGCCCCCCTCCCCAAACACAGAGCCAAAAAAATAAAGGCAAGAACACTGCACCTCACAAACAGTAAGTTTCAAAAGGAAAGCCTGAGCTTTGCGGCATCATCAAGTATGAGCAAAAGTGGCCAAACACATTTTCTAGTGGCTTTTTCCTCAGACTAGAGAGTTCTCATACCCAGGCAGCTTGGTTTGTGCTTTCTGAGCAAGCAGAAGAGTAAACTCAACAGCTCAGAAATGAAGTGGGTATCAGTGGCATGTTTCACTCGCTTTTTGGCTCAGTCACTCAATACTGGTTGCTAAGCAATTTTATTTTTTTTACTACTCACTGCCAGATGGATTAATGAAAACACACACTTGCACTACTTAAAACATTTTTCATTTATATTTCTTGATACACCAGTACCATTTCTCTTAATTATTTCTTTTTTAAGGAATTCCATTCCCAGGTTTGCAAGTAAAGACCCAAATTATAGAGAGCCAGGGGGAGGGGAGGAACAGAAAGAAGCTAAGTCTAATTACCAAATTCTTTGGTGGATTGCAGGAAAGAGGTACCTTGAGACTTGCACATCCTCTGGGACTTGTAGCAAAGACAGCATGTCTAGCTCAGCATAGAGATGTGAGGCACCAGGTGACCTGAAGGTGCCTTGCTCTTAGCTGGTTTATCTATTTATAACTACATGTCATAACATTACCTGAGAGAACACGAGTCAGCACAGTGTTATTTCAGCAGTCAAATAACCATACACAGCCTTTTTTTATTTACACCTTACACACAGCGATGCTCTTTCTGATTTCACTTCCAGTTCTTTAGAAAGCTGAAACCTGGCACTTGGCACGGTCTTCCAGCCTGTGCCCTGGAATGCCATTCAACTTACCCATGGTTTGGCAATTTTTTAGAAGTCATGATCAGAGAGAAATAATGACACGCCATACAATGCAACCAACCGTTCTGCCAGTGGTAAAACCAAAGAGCGCATCAGCCATTACCAAGGGTGTAATTGCAGCAGGGATAACGGGAGGGGGGAGGGGAATCTGTTCCATCCCCAAATGGAGAAGAAAATGCATCTCTGCCATCTCCAACTTTCTGCCAGCTGAAAAGGGGAAGGAGGGATGGGAGAGACTGCAGCAGGGCAAGCAGCAACTCCAAGGCAGCTCTTTTCCCTTTACAGCTGGCAGTGAGCTCACAGGCTCAGCATCAAAGAATGTTACACAGTTGGGTCATTTTGTGTGCTACTGCTGGGACATGAGGGAGGCTGCATTACTGCTGGCTACAGATCCTCCCTCATGCTGTCCTCCTTCCCAAATAGAGGAAATCTGGTTTGGTGCAGAGAACCAGCAGAAAGAACTTTCTTTTCTTTGTTTTTGAGAGCAATTAACCTCTGGTGTAGTTAGTTTGCTGTTGATAGAGCTCCTAAGGAAAGGTCAAGTAAGGAGGGAAAACCACAGGCCTAGTAGGAGAGAAACAGGATAGTTTCATCATGTGCAGGATGAACTGAAGGGGACAGCTTCAATCTCAAGGGAGTCATGAGGAAGAGGTGGCAAAGAGGACGGCACAGTAGTGGAGAAAGGGGAAGGAAAGGTCAGGTAGAGAACTGCAGGAGGTTCATCCCAATAACAGGAAGGAGGAGGTGAATGCAGGGAGCTGGAGGTGTGTTGATAGAAACCATCAGGCTGTAAACCCATCAAGAGTTACAAAAGGTAATGCTGAGACAACTGGGGACCTCATGAAACTAAGTGGACAAGGCAGGTGCAAGTCTCCTTGCACTTCTGAGACACAAACCCATCAGGGGAAGAAGGCAAAGAGCGAGCCAGGGACAGACTTGCAAAACATTAAGGGCAGTATTTCCAGGAGGGATGCCAGCACCTGTCGAGGAGGGACAGCGCAGAAGCCTTGAGGGGATGCGCCACGACGCTGTGCAGGGCGAGAGGGCGGCGCTCTGGGAGAGGGGAAGCTTCGAGGGGCTGAACAGAGAAGGGCAGCCGGTCCCGGCTCACCCAGGTGAGAGGCGCGGGGCAGGGGGAGCCGGTCTGCGGGCCAGGGCCAGGGGAGGCCGGCGAGGTGCGAAGGCGCGGGCACCGGGGCAGGGCCGGGCGGCGGCGCCCGGGGAGCCCGCGGGCGCAGGCAGGGGCGGAGGGCGGGGGCGGCCCCTTCCCTCCCNGAGGGAAAGGGAGAAAGGAGCGCAGGGAGGGAGGGGGAGAGACAGGGAAAACCCGTCAAGGATCTGCGGACGGGAGCGGCCGCGGCGGCCCTGCCCGCTGCCCCTGCCGAGTCCCGCCCGCCTCCGCTGCGGGGGACGGAGCGATGGCCCCGGCCACGGCGCTGACGGCCCCTGCCCCGGGCAGGGTCCGGCCGAGCGCCTTTCCCGCCCCCAGGGGAGGTCCTGGCTGAGGTGCCGAACGCCGCCGATGGGCCTGGCCGGCAGAGGTGCCACCCCGCAGCAAGCCCGGCGCCCCGAATGCTCCCTTCCAGCCCAGGGCGTCCGGAACTCACAGCACAGCTGCAGCGGGACTTGGTGGGATGTCTAACGGTGCGTCCCTTCACCTCCTTGCCCTCGTTCCTTGGGCAAACCCATTGCGTAAAGCGGGATGGTGTGCCACACCTTGACAGTTTAAAATGCCAAGGGGGCTGAGGAGCCTGCACTCAACGTTTGAAACTGACTATCACTAAAAGCCCGGGGCTCGCCTTCCTAAGTCGCTTCGGCAGGTCTTTGAGAAAAATGTGACCATCTGCAAAAACCAGAGATTCCGTTCTCCAGCTGCAAACTGGGCTTGGTGTTTTGTGGAATCTCTTTCTCTGTTTAGTAATCAGCTCTTTATGTAGACGTTCCTACTCTGTGGTTTATAGGCTGCCTGCCACATTAGGGCTCCAATTTCGGTTGGTTAGTGTAATATAAATAATTAAAAATGCTATTAAAAAAAAAGTGGGTAGCACAAAAGTACTACTTTACTAAAAGTAAAGTAGGAGTTAGACAGTTAAAATATGTGCCTAAGAGTGTACTAGCTCATGTCATTTAATTCAGGGCTTTTTAGAAAAAATACCAAAACCCACTCTGCTTAAAGTCACTAAGCTGTCAGTACTTCCAAAATCTTTTGCGTTGGTCAACTTCAATGAAAAAAAAAGACCAGGGAAGGAATGTTGGATCTCACTAACTCTGAAGGCAGTGATAGCAACACTAGTTGGTCTGAATTTTGAAGGACAGCTCTCCTATTAATTCTTGCAGAGTCAAGAATTTTGTTACATGTTTGCCAATTAGTCCTATTGAGGTTTTGGGTTGTGCTGAATGTTCTTCAATGGCTGTAACATTGGGTTTAGCTCAAGTCTGCTGTTAGCTGTAATCCCTTCATAAACGTTCTCAAGAACTTTCATGTTTCTGGATGCCTGGAATAGATAAGATATATTTTGTTTGCAAATTAATTCTATTTTGGTGTGATCTCACTACCTCACCCTGGCTAAAACAGAAAAAAAGTTTTAGTTAGCACTTGCAGGAGAATTTTGAAAACTATTCCTGTTCATACATATGCAGGTGCTTGTAGTTCGACAGCCTTGGCATCTTTGGATGTCTGGTGAACCACCACATCGCTTGTGAACGAGGAGGTACCCTCTGGTCCATCTGCATCTCAAAAAGAAGTCTTTTATTAACATCATATGCTGTTTAGGGAAGGTGTGGTCTTACCATTATCAAGGTTGAAGCAGATCCGAGCTTCTTCTAAGTAAGGGGTGTCACTCTTAGACCGGAGCCTTCTGATGGGTCTTCGGTCTATGTCATCCTCAGAAGTTGCTGTCACCAGAGTGGGCACAGTGAGAAGAGTTGCCCGACGAGCTGGTAAGAAGAAATAAATGAAGATGAGAATAGGAGGAGAACAGAGAAATAGAAAGGGGGAGAAGGAGGTAGAAAAAGAATAGTAATAATAATAAAGACTAGAAAAGAAAAGAGAAAGAAAATCACTCAATAGAAGAGATTATCTGTAGCAGGTAGTAGAACATGCTGTTTGCTGTAAGGTCACTGCCTTATATTCTACATGCTGCAGAATTTAAGGGCTGGACTAAATGATACCAAGAAAAGATTGCTCTCTTTTGTGCCCCAAAGACACCGGTTATAGCTCTGTTGCTGCCACAGATTGCTTGTTCTAAGTTCCTAGTTTCGCCATGAAAACAATCCTTTTCTCAACTTCTCAATAGCTCAACAGCTGCAGTCTTTCTTTTCCTGCATGCAGTTTTTGAGGCTGTGATACCTGAGGACTAGAAATATTTAAGTGGTCAATAAATTTGCAGATATCAGTGGAACACGTGATTATTATTCTTGACAAGATGCAAACTATTCTAAAACTCAGTTTCTTATTGTCTTATCTTGAGCATTTAAAATTAACAGCTACTTTTTTTATTCTTGATCACTTTATGTCTTAATTTCTTCGTTTCTTAGTGGAGCAGGGAGAAATATAATTTTCATTCAGTAGGAATTTTGTGAACATATAAATCCATTAATATTGTAAAGTATTCATATACTTTAGTGAAGCACCAATGAAAAACCCATGAGGAAAGTATCTTCTGAACAGGATTTGAATGGCTTGGGGCCATGCATTCAAGGAGGAGAAAGCAAAATATTTAATACTGGCTCATTAAGTGAGTGCTGCCCACTCCATGCACTGATGAAGCAAATGGTAGGATAGTAAAAAATTGCTGTCATCATGTGATTATAAGCCCTACTATAATCCATATATATAAGGAGACAATTAATGTTGAAGAGGCAACCTTCATTTGAGCATTGCCTAGGTATTTAGCTCTGGACTTTATAGCTTTGATAATGTCCCTTGAATGTAGGTGTTTTATATGTGAAATGTAATTATGAATGGCTGTTGAATGCTTTGGGCACTGAGCCTATAAATTACAAATCACAAAGAGAAGAGCCTCTATAAATATATCCACCTAAACTCTCTCTCTCTGAGTAGATAAAGATTATCACAAATGCTAGTTGGGATATAGCTGATCGCTGAAATCATGAGGACCATGCACAAGTACTTTCTACTCCACCTCATATGTAATTGGAAAGAGAATTTCTGCTTGAAAGCCCATCCCTACCCACAATGTGGGCCTATTAACATTAACTACCATGTGGGACCCTGTAAGAGCCTAGGAGCCTAAACCCTAAATGTTTCTTGCTGTTGAGACATTATCTAGCATGAGTCTATCTCAGGGCTTTTGTAAAGCATCACACTTCAAATAACTAACAATGAACTATATTCTCCCGTTGGGATTGAAGAGCATGACTGATAGTGACTAAGAGCATATTCTGCAACCTACTAACTGTGGTTTTTTATTTTAAAAGTTTTTTAGAGTTTCAAATGAGACCTGTCAATCAGTAGCTTTCAGATGCGTAAGATCTGACTAAGGTGCTAGGTATGATAGCATATAATTAGTATGAATTAACAAAAGCTGTCATGCTCTATTTTTCAATTTGCAGTATTATGTAGTTTACTAAACAAGTAAATCTGTGCTGCTGGAGGTAGGGGTTATTTCTGGTCTAACTTATTTATTTTTTATTTTTAAATAGATTTCTTTCAAGTTTCTGCTAATTTCTAACCTAGCATTTGAATTTGTGGTAAAAGCAAAGGGCAGGAGTTGAAATTGATTTAATGGGGTCAACTATTTAGATCAAGCTAAAGTAAACACTGCAAGTAGGCAGTAAACCATTCCTCCCTTGTAACAGGGAAGTACAGTAATGAAGATAAAAGAGAATGGAAAATTTCTGCTATGGAAAATTTTGTGTACTGCATCTTCAAATTTACACTTAAAGAAGATTTCTCTATACAAGAAGTCAGCATTATAAAAGTCATCTCATGAAACAACCATGTAAAAGATTTGTCTTTTAAAACTGGCATGATCTAGCTGTAGTTAGAGGCAGTGAAAGGGCACCCATGCATTTCAGGGCTAGCTGGATCACAGCACTGAAAAAAAATTCCAACACCAAACTACATATACATTTAGAGTAAACAGAGAATAAGAGTAAGCTTTTCTATATAATTGTTTATAAATCATTTTTACCTTTTGGGTCAAAATATTGGGATCTGGCTTGTATTCATTTTGACTGCAGGTAGGTGGATGCTAGAAAATGTTTCTTGGAGTAATCATTATGTATTACTTTGACAACCGTCATTATCTACCCTTTGTGTATATTACCAAAAGGAGTTTTCAAGAATGACTGGAAATTTTAAGTAAACATTGAAAACATTTCAGAGTAGGCTAATAAGTATTAAAACATTTTGCAATAAAAACCTAAGATCAATTCCAGAACTGAAAAGTATAGCTGATCACATTCTGGTATCTACAGAGCGACAAAATGTTTATGCCTGCCATGAATATAACTGTACACACTCTTTTCCTAATCCACAGCAGTCTTTATTTCAAGAATGACTCGCCATACATTTTTTAGTAAAGCTGTCAATATATGCCTAATGTGACTCTTGGGTCCATCACAGATAACCCACCAGTATTTCTAGCTTCAGCTGCTCTCCACAAACCAGCTCAGTCTCTGGGACACACTTTTAGGAGACAGTTTTTCAGAAAAATTAGGAAGTATCCTCTTGAAGGTCTTGGAATAATGGAATAACATTACAATACACATTAAGGGACCCCCTTACTCTGCAAATGGATTTGAGACCAGTGTCAAAAAGCTCAATTTAAGGAGCCACTGTAACAGAATGTGGAAGGGAAATAAGTAATTTTGTTAAATTCTTTCATTCTATTTTCATTGTTCCTCATAGGCTTACATTCCAATTAGCACATTGCGGCAATGTCTTGTCTGGTATTTGTTAAAAAGGGAAAAAGTTGCTTATGAAGAGAAAAATACCTTAAAACTTTAAATGCTGTAATGTACATCATGTGACATGTTAGAATTGATTATATATAATCTCCCATTTGTTTGTCTTAAAATATCATATATTATTGAAGTGCAACACAAGTATGTCTTTGGGAGAAGGGAAAGTAAAATATATAAATTTTTATATTACAAGTTCACAGGCATTTTTAACATATAATTTCAATATGTTTAGTTAGATCTATAGCTGGTCCCAATTGTTGAATACATCCTAAAACTACTGAAAATATGAAGGGTGGCTTGCAAAGAATTTTTGATGCCTTCCATTTTTTCCATTAAGATACTTTTCCACATATTTTAATAAAAATGTTAGTAGTAACTTTTGTTTGCCAAGAACTACCTTTATGTTTTGAAGAGTTATAGTATAGATTTTTTAAGAGTTGTGTTATTTAGAAAAAAAAAAAATTGGAAAAATTTCAGAGGTGAAATGGCATCTTCCTAAAAATTAATTGGAGAAAACATGGAATATTAATTTAGATTTTTCCATCCACTTTTACCAATCCACCTTTATTAAAATAGCTCATTGGTGACACAAGTATCCTAGTCATTTTTGACTCAATAGGGTCTTCACCTAGAAACCCTAATTTGCAGAGTACATTTTGACCTCAAAGTGGGAAATCTTTGAAATATGATGATTTTTATCTTAGTGCAAGTGAAGAGCTAAAACGTTTCTTGCAGATGTCTACATGTAGAAAGGCTGTGTTCTTGATGCATAGAATCACAAGCAGCTTCAAATAACACTGAAATAGCCACAAGGGGGATGCTGGTTTACATCAGAAATCTTAAAGGCTTTTCTGAGGAAAACCTTGTTTCTCAGGAAAAATTTTTAACAACTTTGTAAAATCCCAATAAAAATATTTTACTTGCAGTCCTACTATTGCTGATTGAATAGGATTCTTCTTTCTTGCTGCTTTTTTCCACTAGAGAAACATATGGGATCTTACTCAGTTCTTCTTCATGCTTCTCTGGAGAGGGCTCACCATGGCATAAAATATCTGCATGTGGATAATGCATGCAGAAATATATTTTTGGCTAAATGGAAGCTTTAAAAATATGAGTTCGGGTACATTTTGATTCATCTAGCACATGATACTCCTTTTGTGCTAAAGAAACATTATTAGGCTGTGAGTGTTCTTCCTTAAAGACAAACCAGGCAGTGGGTTCAATTGAATGTTTACCAGGAAAAAAAAATCTTTTGGTCTGGTTTAATGCCACTTCACTTTATCAGTTGCATTTAAAAGAAGGTGAAAGGACAACATTTGGAGGATTAGATTTGGGAAACGGAGTATGATTTGCAGGAGAGGCAGAGAGTGGAACACGTGGAGAGGACATAATTTGTCATTTATGAAGAAAGATTTATAGGCTTGTGTCTCCCACATAAACACAGAAGCACATGCATATGGATTGCTCCATGTCTCTAAAGCAAAGCTGTTGAAATCTGTCTTGATGGACATCAGTAATCTGAAACAAAGTGCATGGATACATTGTATTCAACCACAGCCCCAAGGGTTGCAAACAGCAGTACCCATGAGAAAGGATATCCACATTTACGCACACATTTGTTCTTCTGGTTTGTGGAATTTGGGTGAAAAGTACGCAAAATACACCTAACTAGCTTTTTTTGTACATTTTAGGTGAAACTTGCTTGTTTCTCTATGTCCAAAGGCATAGGCTGTTGTGAAATTCTCAATAATAGGAATATGCCGGAATAGGAAGTGGGAAAAGAATTCTAAAAAGGATGAGGAAAAGGTTGATGTTGATCAGTTTCTTAATGTTATTTAAAGGTAGGGACATTTTATTAAGA
>VYZP01003210.1:8702-24879 GCA_013400635.1 Hypocryptadius cinnamomeus
TCAGCCCTGTCGTGCTCTGGCATGGGTTGGTCTTTGGTGCTGCCAAAAAGGCAGATTCTATGCTTTTTCCATAGATCTGAGTAGTTTCATGTCAGTATTTTTCTCCTGAATTTCTAAGTTGCTAATTGTTGCCTCTCACTTCAGTTTGTGTATTTTAGTTTTGTTACCCTGCAAAGTGTTAGCTTACTTGTCCCCTGACATCTGAAAAACAGGCTATATAAAGCCAAGCCAAACCTGAGTGTTAAGTTGGCAGATGCATCTGCATCTTTCTTTGAAAGAATTTTGCTCAGGATATTTTGGATGCTAAGGTTTTGCATGCATTGAAAAAGGAAGGGGACAAAAATAATACTTTAAGATATTAGATAGAAATACCAGAGACCTGATTCTGTTAAAGGTTTGTTTCTGTTTCAAGAAGCTCCTGAGTAGTAAATTGCTGTGGATCTCAGAGAGCATTCACAGCATGCGTCATCATTTTGATCTTCCTTAGAAATCTGCTTGTCATCATTGATGGAAGTGGGACATAGGGCTTGGCCAGTCTTTGATCTAGCTCAGCACAGCTGCTTTTGTGCTCTGAAAACCTTTGCTCTGCCATAACTGTGTGGTCTGGATTTAGTCCTTTGATATTTTTTAACACCTTTTTGCCAGAGGTTGCATGTTTCTTTGACAAAATGCTTTTAAGCAGTGTTGTCCCTATACAGTTTTTTTTAATTTTAGTTCCTCTTAATTTGTTTTTACCATGATTTCTTGGAGGTTTTCTTTTTTCAGAAGTTTCTTTATATGAAGAGGATGTAGTATGGAGAGGAAGGAAAACTTTTCAATCAGATGACTGAAGTGTGAGACGAAGTACAGTATTTTAAGAGTGTGTCAGTGTAGATTTAGCTACTTCATTTATACTGCAGCTACTTCATAATCTCTTGGTTATTTCAAAATGCAGTCATTTTGGTATCTCACGATTTAACTATTTATTATAACTCATTATTATAATTTCCCAGATAATGAGTATTAATTAAAGCATCAAATTATGCTTTTCTTTTCATTCCTTGTAGTTACCTTAATGTTAGCATTTCTGAGGCATCGTCATGGACACATGATGACATAAAGCAAACCGAATAATATATTCTTTAAGCATGACATTTTTGTTCACATGAATTGGGAAAATTGCTATGGTTAATTCATTTACTGTATTTAACCTTCACTATAATTTAAGCTCTGGAACTTTTCTCTAGCAGCCTGGTCTACTATGTCAGTGCTGTGTATTATCTTCTTGTTTCCGAAGGCACATAAATAATTAGTTTCTCAGTTGTAGTTTTTCTATGCCTGTTATGTCCATATCCTCAGTTCCAACCAGTCCATTCAGTGCATTCATCTTACTTTACTGTTTTTCAGTATTTATAGACTTTTACTATAAGAAAAACACATTTTCCTTTGATCTAGTTGTCTATTTTTAGATCAAAATTTATGTGGTGAGGGGATTCTTTGATGTCTCTTATCTGAGGTTTATTGAATTATATCTTTATTTGCAGGCTGAAAGTTTTGCTCTTAGAGGATGACTAATCTCAAGCTGTTTTCTTTAATTCCCTTGTTAGATTCCCCCTAATATTTATAAAAACAAAACCAAATCAACAACTTCAACCATTTTATATTTTGAAGTTAAATACCAGTGCATATTCTGTATTGGCATAGACAGAAATGATCCTATTTTTATAGGACTGATATATTTCAAAGGCTTCTGAAAATCCTCTCACTGCCTCACATTATTTCTGCAAGCATGTTTTAACACTGTTCCTTGTCAGCTTGTTTACCAAATCTTGGAAGCCTTCCAGAGAGTACTATTGTCAAGACTTTATGTCAATATTGAAAGATCAAATTTTGCATCCTTTCTCTCCCCTGCTAGTCATGGGCACTTCATTGACAATGTAAAACAAGTAGAAACCTTGTGAGCTTCATTACTTTCATATGCAACAGAGAGGTTATGGGCATTCAGAGCTGACTGTGCTCAGGCGTTGAAAGGAATCCTAACTGTACATGTTAAAGAACTTCTAAAGAAGTCTGCTCCTAGTCTTCTCTCCACACTGCCCTAGGACAGACCTCCAAAGAGTAATTTTTTTCCTTCCAGTACCTCCTGAGCTCATCAAATAAGAGGTAGAGGGACACAGTTAGGTCTGACTAAAATCTCCATGCCTCTTGGAGAGGAATAGTGATGCCTCTCCCATCCAACTGCTCCCAGTTTTTATACTGAACATGACATTCTATGGTATGGAATAAGACTTTGGCCAGCTTGGGTCAACTGCTCTGGCTGTGCCTCCTCCAGATTCTTGTGCCCCTCCTCACTGACAGAGCTTGAGACACTGAAAAGTCCTTGGCTTAGAATAAGCACAGATCAGCAACAATTGAAACACCAGTGTGCTTTCGACCTTATTCTCCCACTGAGCCCAAAACACAGCGCTGTGCCAGCTACTAAGAAGGAAATTAATTTTATCCCAGCCAAAAATCAGGACACCCTCTCAGCATGGTGTTAAGAAAGCAGAAACACCTACAAGGACCCTAAGGGCTAGGCATGAGATAATGTCCTGCTTAGGTAGCTTAGTCTAGACTGAAGTGAGCTTGGCCTCAGTTTAACCCCTTAAAGCACAGGCTAGAGGGTACAATTGTGCAAGTGCCATTTATCTGCCATGTTCGAGTCTTACTAATTATGTTGATGTGGTAATTTTTTTGTGCCAAAGGGGAGCATTGCTGGCATTGCTGGCAGAAAAAACAGCCTCAACTAAACAAACGAAAGTTAAATGCTCAAAAAATCCTCAAACCCATCACTGGAAAGCTCCAATTGGGTAAATCCATTCTTATTAACTGAGCATTTTCATTACACCTTTTATGGCTGTCATGCTTCATTATTCTTCATGTTTGGTAATGAATTTTATGGTATTGTCAAAGTGATACTGATCACTCCCTTGAAATGTTTTTAATTTAAAAATGTGCTGTGCTGTTCTATGAGAACATTTCTCCGGTGTCTAAGGCAACTGTCTTTTATTATAGGTCAGCTGGTGTGAATCCCATCACTGGTAATGGAGACAACTACATTAAAACAAAGGCGATTGTATGAAATCATTATCATTTATTAGAATAAAGATCATTCATTTTCCAAAGTTTACACTAGATGAATATGCATGTGCATCTAGTAGAAATCATGCCAGCTCAAATAATTTAAAGTGATTATATTTGGTTAAACAAATAGAAATTGAACTTGAGACGAAATGTACTTGAGAGATTTCATACCTTAAAATCAGTCTTTGTGTTCTTTTTTTTTTTAGTTTCAATGTCAATACTTTTATTTTAGAAATTACATTTACACAATAAAAATTCATAGTTAATATGAATCCTGATTGCATATTATTCTCAATCAGAAGGTAATAAAAGTTATTCTTCATATGAATGACAAGAACACACTTAGGTAGTTATAGCATTACTCAAAAATTGAAATTGTGACTCATGGGAACATTTACTGTATTTCTAAAACACAAGTTTTAGATTGTGTCAAAGACACTGACATGTCAAAATGTGTTTTAATGTTGAACTGAAAAAAATAGAAAGTACCCATTTCTCTCATAAGTAAGTTTTATAACAAATAGTTTATTCCATTTAACTGGAAAATCTTGTTCTATAAATACATATTAGAAAATAGAATTTAAAAAGTCTGTTCTAGCTTTATTGCCTTTATTTGTTGCTTTTTTAGTTGATTCTTGTAAATAAATATGTCATATCTTTTTCAGAACCACACAATTTACTGCTTAGTAGAATAAGAAGAAGTGTGGAGGCCAAAATATGTTCAATAATAGATGTAATGGGTTAAGGCTGGCCAGACACCCACCAGAGCTGCTCTCTCATCTCTCTCTGCAAAATGGGCAGAGAAGGCAAAATTTAATGAAGGGTTTGTGAGTTGAGATAAGGACCAGCAGAGAGACTACACATCAAATATCATCATGGGCAGAACAGGCCCAACTTAGAGATATGAAGTGAATTTATTACTAACAAAATCAGAGCAGGATAATGAGAAGTAAAATAAGCTCTTAAAACACATTCCCCCCACCCTTTTCTCCTTTCCAGTTCTACCTCCCTGTCCAGCAATGCAAGGAGACAGGGAAAGGACACTCTTCCATAGGGTGCAGTCCCTCAAGGACAGGCTGCTCCATCATTGACCTCTCTCTTCATGGGCCTCCCGTGGGGTCTCAGCATCCTCTCAGGCATCCACCCACTCCAGCATGGGCTCCTCCACTGGCTTTGGGTGGATCTCTGCATCCTCGTGGATCTCCAAGAGCTGCAGGGGCACAGGTTCTTCACCATGGTCTTTACCAGGGACTGGAGATGAATCTCAGCTCTGGTGCCTGAAGCCCCTTCTCTCCCTCCTTCACTGATCTGTAGACTTGTTCTTCTCACATGTTCTCACTCTGCTGTTTTCTGGTCACAATTAAAACTGTGGCACAACCTTTTTTTTTTGCCTTTTTTTCTTAAATGTGTTATCACAGAGGTGTCACCACCATTTCGAATTGGCCCAGCCTTGGCCAGCATCACAGTGTCCATCTCTGGAGCCACCGGGATTGACTCTGTCAGACACTGAGGAAGATTCCAGTACCTTCTGTCAGAAGCCACCCCTGCAGCAACCCCCTCGCTTCCAAACCCAGGCCATGCAAACCCAATACAGTGTCACTTTACACTCTTATGGGTTCCAGCCTTTCACTGTATCAAGTTGTAAATCCATCATCTCTTTGGGGCTATTGAGTGCACTGGAATGCCAGCTACTGCACTCTTCTACTGAGCTCACAAATACCAGCATCAGATTTTCTCTCTTAGGGTTTGTGTTTTGGGGGTGTGTGGTGGGATTGGGGAGTGGAATTTCTTTTAGCACAGATAATTGAAACAAAAAACTTATTTTCCGGGTATTTTTGGTCTTTTGTTATTTGATAGCATTTTGTCAAAAAACGACTTTGTCCTGCAGACTTATGTGAAAAAATTCACCCTAACCAATGACTATGTATAGGTTAACCTAATGACTACATATATATTAAGCTAGTTGTATTGGATTTCTTTACAGTGCATGAATGATTTAGGCACTTACAGAAAGGGACCAAACTCCCTTAAGGATGAAACTTACTGTAAATCCAAATGATCCAGTACAATTAAGGTAGTACTGAGTAGAATATCTAAGTTCTCAGTGAAAATGGTCCAAAATGGGAATCTACAAAATTGTTCTATGTTTTCACTGCAATATTACCATACTGCAATGTTATTATGTCTGCAAACTTATTTAACTGAAATATTTAAGTTACTCAGAAAAGGGGGGCAAAAGAAAAAAACATTGACATGTATAATATTCCATTAATTATAATGAAAAAGGAAACTCATTTCACAGGTGATTTTTTTGGTGAAGTTGGTGATCCTCGTGCTCAATTTCTTTATTCTTTTTTTTTCCTTTGGAGATGTTTTCCCTGAGCTGGAATTTAAGGTCTTACATAAAGGATTTTTTTGTTATCTACCATGTTTTTATATTTGAAAGTGATAATCTACTTATATATATTATATATAAGTATATATAGTTTGGTTTATGGTTCACTTGGGAAATCTGTCACATTTTGAGGTTCATGGAGGGTCATTCTAAAAAGGCAGACTTTCTAAATAGTTTTACTGTCCTGAAAAGTGTTATGTAGTTATCATACTTAGTAGATCAGATGGTTTGTATCAGTACTTCTGAACTGCAACACCAGAAATAACTTGTTCTTTTTAGAAAGCATGTCATGTGTCATATTTTCGTATGGTGTTTTTAAGGAAATGAACATTCATTATGGTCAAACAATATTCTAAAATCATGCCTCATGAAAAAGTGATTAAGAAGTTTAGCACAAGATCTGTTACTAATACATTAAACCCATAAATAAAACTGTGAATATAATCTCTAAAAACTAGTTATCTTTTTTTTTTTTTTTCCCAGACAGATAAAACAAATTATCACTGAGCTTTATGGCATATTGTGAAATTGATAGAGACTGCATGTAAAGTGGAAGTTATGCAGTGTTGAAACAAATCTGTTACAGGCACTGGACGACAAGTGTAAAAATTTTTTCATGTTTCAGCTCTGAAATAATAAAACCAGGGCTCTGTGAACTGGAGAAAACAAGGCCAGACTTCCCATAATATAATAAGTAGATGTATAGAGATATTTTTCATGTTAGTGTGAACTTCTGCATGTGTTCAGGGCAGAGCGCTGTTGGGGGGAGGTTTATAAATATCACTGCTGAGTTCGATGTCTCTCATTTGGAGTCAACAGATTAAGAACAATACCAGCTTCATCTTTGCTACTAAATTTCCTATATCAAAACAAAAAGGAAGGCTTAGCTCCTTCAGTGTCCTGCCAGAAACCAAACTGTTTTTAAGCCAGGTTCAATGTAACTGCATGTATATTATCTGTAAGTAGTTTTGTTCAGCTGAAGTAATTCTTATGCTAACTCTAGGCAAGATAGAGCAGCGAATCAAACAGAAATATTATATTTGGGGATTCAAACAACCTGTATCTGGAAAAATTCTGTTTGTTGATGTTACTGTTGGAAATGCACTATTGTTTTTTAAAACCTGGTCCCCTAGGGTCCCTCATATTTTATGTATGAGGGAAGAAATATTCAAGTGAATGCTTGTTTCTTCACTATATCACTCTGTGAAATAGCATAAATAAATGTCAAAGTGAGAAGAAAGACTTTTTGTCAGCAAAGGAAAATGGAAGACAGACAGAATAAATGGCAATTGAATGAAATTGTTGGTTCTACATTTGTCAGTGGTCCATACAAGAAAATGTGGACATGACTAGAGTGCATCTATAAAGTATATATGAGACTTAGTTTAATTATTTGCTCAAATTCTTTTCTGGAATTGATATTCATAAGACTTTGGAGGATCTGTCTAAAGGCTTTACCTCACAGTACTCATGAAAAGAAAACTCCAGCAACACTCAAAGGAACAGCTTATGTAGCTAATTACTACTTCTGAGGCTGGTACACAGTTGAGCTGGATTTACTCTGTTACTCTCCAGGTCCAGCTTTAGATTTGTAAGTGTGGGTACTGGGGTTTGAGCACAGGCAAATGAAACAATGGCTGCATCTCAGTAAATCAATGATAGAAAAACAACTGGTCTAAAAACTGGTATAACAGATAAATGAGAGAAGCGAGTTAATGAAAACACAAACGAAGTATGCAGATGTATCAGCAAATATCACACACTTTCAAAGTAAACTTTTATGTGCAGTCTTTGTCTTCTTTCAGTGGTATTGAAGTCCATGGTTTTGTCATGCGTCACTCAATCCCTTTGCGATGTCTACCACCCCTTCAGAGTGGTCCACACTGTGAAACATGCACCCCAACTCATTGGATTTATTATCTGCATCTTCATTGCAACTGATGCATTCTGTCATCTGCCTTAGAAAGTATACTTCACCTCATATTCAAAGATACTTTGCAGGGGGGTATTTGTCCAGTTAACATCTGTCCTAAGGTGTTAATTTCTGTCCTCTCTCTTTGTCCATAGTGTAGCTCCAGAAAGAAGAGGTATGGCAGTGAGTTGCCTGATGCAACCTGCACTCCTTCTTAAGGGCCCTTCAGGTATGAACAGGTTACCCATCTTCCCTTGGCTAACAAGGTAGAGGTCTTTAAGCCGGACTTTCCTGCTTCCTGAATTGGGATCTCCAATTCATTACAGCAGGAAAGTCCAGCTTAAAGATCATTAAAATTCATTACTCACTACTCTATGACCGTGAGTAATCTAATCAGTCTAATTTTATTTATCTCCTGTGTTTGCTCATGTCTGTTGAAACTATTACATTTTCAAGGTATCTCTCATCTATGTTATTGTCCAGTATCCAGCACAATGGGGTCCTGATCTCTGGTGGAGCCTTTATATACTATTTGGTTATAGATAATGAATAGAACATATTTGCCATGCAAAGGTAATGAAATACTGAGGGAGGTACTTATTCTTCTTTAATTCTTATTATAGAGATTGAGAAGAAACAAAACATCTTTTGTGTGGGATTGGAAAATAACATTTTTATCCTTAAACAACAGCAGTACCACAATCTGCTGTTTACACAGTAAAGAAGCAGAAGTCCATTCATTTTGTGCCTGGTTATCTGTGCTCCTCTAAATTTCCTCACAACGAATTTTTTTCCCCTGGACTTTTGCTTGTATTGCCTCTGGACAGTGGATGAATGTACCTGTTTTTAAGTGGTGTGGGAAGAACCTTATAAAAATATAAAGTAATGTTGGAATATTCATAACCCTGCTTTTGTGACCCCATAAGTGAAGAGCAGTGTGCTTTGTGGCTGTAGAGCTGTCATGCAGTTATACTGCTGAGTGCATTTTTATACAATAGAAAAAATTGCTTGAACAGGTACCTAATTTCTTGTGCAGACTCTGATTCTCATCTCCACTCTCACCACTACATTGAGAAAGTGACTGTCATTCATGTAAGTCTTTACATACTTTTTTAATATATAATTTATAATGAGAAGAAAATGAGACACAAAGCAGATAACTGAATAGCAGAATCTGTTGCAGCTCTGACTAGTCATGGGTATTTGCAGGAATGTTCCATGTTTCTCATCCTCTCTTGTCCCTAAAGGAAAATAAAGACAGGGGCAAGAAGATCCTGGTGTACTGGGGAAGGCAGCCAGGAGACTAAAAAGACTAAAGATTCAAAGTTGTTTGTATGTAGACTTCCTACAGAGTATGATGGTGGACTAAAACGCTTTGAAGATTTGAGATCAACTGCCTCCATCAAATCCATATCAAACCAAGCTGGGGTAACCCAATTACTAAATAATTTTCTGTCTGACTTTCTGTATTTCTGCGGCTCTAAATAAAGAACAGACATTTCACCTGATCTCACCAATGTCAATTGCTTTTTGTTTGGAGAAATCTTAGGAACTAAAGGACATGGCATGTAGCTGGGAACATATGAAGGCACACAGTCAGAAGTTCAGTTGGGCACTGTAGTCCCAGAAATGCATTTTAGTAGAGATAATTCCTAGGCAACCCGTTTCATGTCTTCTCCTTGGTTTCTTGCATGCGAAGCCCTGTATAACACTTCACAGCGAAATCTTCTGACTATGGCAATAGCATGCTTGCAGAATAGGTACACTCAGGCATGTGTCTTCATAGCAAAAACACTCCTGCAGTAGAGAGGAGAATTATTCTTTTAGAGCAGCTGTAAGAATGAGAAAAACATGAGCAAGTCCAGAAATTGCTCTAAGTGTTTAATGAGTGGTGAAAGTTGTCTCCGTGCACAAGTGCAGAACTATATGGTGCTCTCAATTTACTGCACAAGGGCAGCCTGACTGAAATTGTTAAACAATAAATTATAGCAAGCAGATATCTAAGACAAAGTCCTGAATCACATAAAATAGCCCACTCTATTGATATGAGTGGAGTTACCTTGTTTTTCACCAGCAAAAAGATATAAAAGCATTTTACATAATTTAGCAAAGAAGCTGAGTGGGATTTATATTTTATTAATTGTTTCACAAAGTCTGTTAATCCCTAAATGAAGTATAGTGGCCATGACTTAGTGTCATGGTTTGACGCTGGCACAATGCCAGTGCCCCCATGAAAATACACTTTCCCCAGTGGCTGCTGTGAGATGTGACCAGGAATAGAGCAAAGCAGGTTCCAGCTTAGAAATAAAGGGAAAAAAAAAAACTTTATTAATTACAATATATAAAAAAACCCAAAAACCTCAGAATGAAAACCCTCCAAATACCTTCCTCCTCCTCCTTCCTCTCAGATAATCAACTCTCAGTCCATCACCACCCCTCAAATAAACAACTCTCAGTCCATCAGGGAGAGAGGAGTCTCCCCTTGCACCATAGACTTCCCCCGGAAACACAGGTGAAACCTCTTGTGTTTCCATGTCACTCGTGGCACCGCCCGGANCTCTCCTGGGGGATGCAGGGGGGGCCGATGCCTTTCAAGGTCCTTCCACCCTTCAGTCTTGCAAAGCCTTCACCCCCCTCCTGTGCCCAAGGCTCCAGCCTATCTCACCCTGGCCGCATGTCTTCCCCTCCCCACCCAGCCCTGGCTGGGCAGGGGAGCTCTGACCTCCTTCACGAACTGGAACCAAGAGGGTTCTCCTGGGCATTCTCTGCTCTTTTAACCCCTGTGTGTTCTCAGAGGCGGTGCACACCTTCAGTGGCCAAACCAGGTGCCAATATTCAAATCCAAGCACTGATTGGTTTGACCACAACCTCCCAAAAAACCTCACTTCCTTCTCAAGCTAGGACATTTAGGTAATATACAGCCTGATAAAGACATCACCTGCCCTAAATAAACTAATAAATGAAATGGCCAAAATATGTGGGAAGAGGTCCCCGCACCAAAGTATTGGGTGATAAAATATGATAAAATGTGTAAGAGGATTAATGTATGCTCTTTTGCTTTGTTCATGCAAGTGTATAGTTCTTAGTGACATGTGCCATTTAGGAATGGATTGGAACAATATGGCTTATGATAAATTGGTTACTCAATTGAGGTTAATAAAAGCTTGCAGGTGAAACCAGATGCCTGGACATCATCTATAAGGAGAGGGCAAGCCCTGGTTTTCCAGTTGATTAAATCACCTTTGGATTGGCCTCTTAATTTAACAGTAGTAGATAGTTTAACAATCAAAGTATTTTGCTTCACTCCTGTAGTAAGCTGTGGTCCTTCTGCGCAATGATTTTCTTTTACTACCCAGGGAGTACTGATCTCCCTAGCACCCATCACCACACAGTATCATCCCTTTCACAAAAGAAATTCAGAATTTCAGAGAAACAGAAAGTCAGGTGTTGATCTTCCTAGAGGAAAACATATTGATTGGACAAGCAAAATAGAAAACAAATTAAGAATTCCTGAGGCATTATGTGCTTTCAATAATATTGCATCAAAACCAAAATTTGCCTCTTTATGCAGTACTTCAAAATGACAATGCAACTCATTGTGGCTATTTGAGTATATAATTCAAAACTGAGTGACAGTGACTGGTTAATAGTCAGCCATACATCATATAAATAAATCAAATGCAGAAAAAAATAAAAAGAAATCCTATTAGTAAAATCCAGCATGGATGAATGAATGCATTTTTTGTTGTTCTCTTTGAAAAATGATGGTGTTTGTTGAATTATAAAACAGTGACTTTCATATTCATTAAATAAGGAAGAAAAATGAAAAACCCCCACAATTCTTGACATTAAGAGCATGAACCATATCCAGTGTTAAAATTAAAATATGTATTTATATACATACTTCAGGTTGCTCTGATCTTTAAAGCTTTTAATTTAGCTGAAAAATTTAGAGTTGAGTTTTATGTACTCTTTGTTTTACTAGGATATATTTTAAAAATATGTTTCATACAAGTTCTGCCTCTCTCCTTAGAGTAAAGATAAGTTGGGAAAAACATGCAAAATGGAGAATACCAGGTATACTGACTCTTGTTTGCTTTTCAATCTGCCACATGGTCTTTAGTTATTATTGTTTATAAAAAATTTATATTGAAATGCCATTGTGTTAACTGATTTAGAAACACAGGTGCATAAAATATAGATTAATGAAAACAGAGGTTCCTTCTCCTCTCCTTAGCCTAAAGAGAAGTAATACAAGCTGAATTCACTCTGCTCTTGGACTAATGGTTCTAACAAAATATAATATTAATTGGCATTAAGCACTTCCATTTCAGCAATGACAGGGTTTTATTAATTTGCTTACAAGAATGATAGAATTGGAAACTATGTTTTGAATGTTTATATGTGTACATATGTGATTTTATTTAAACATGGTTAATTATTTGCAGAATGGATTTTATACTTTTATTAAATACTTTCCACTTGAAACACTCCTTAACCTACATTATAAACTGAAGAACTGAATGCTTTAGGGTTACCTGAAGATGAATAAGAATCTATAACTAATCACTGAAAATCCAAAGCTGAAATTCCTTTGAAGTGAGGCATGTTTATGATTTTTAGCTTTTACTTTTAAATAATAACAAAATAATCTCTAATTTGAGGTGTAACATTTTATTGCAGCATTTTCCTCATGTATCCATCTGAATATGCAGTAGATTTTGTGTTTCAGGCAAGCTGAAGCAGAAAAACAACATCTGAAAAAATGTGAAAGATCACAGTGTTATCATTTAAGATATAAAAGTGTTAGGATTATAAATTGTCACATTGCTGCCAGCACACACCAATGTGTGAATGTGAGTATCATGGAAGAAAACTATGCAGATAGTTGAATATCTTATATTGAAAAATATAATTTTTGAAGTTTTTAATTTAAGGATCTCTGCTGTGAAAAATTACAATAAAAGCTTGTAATATTAGATTTGTTTTGTTTTTTAAAAAATATTATTTATTTTGCTTCAGGGGACAAAACATTTATACACAAGGCAACTAAGGGTTTGTATTGCCTTTCATTTATCCTCTTGAAACCAGAGCCACCTTGGTTCTCAGTATTTAGAAAGGTAGAAATAAAATCTTAAATATAGACAGTGAAGTATTTCAGACTTATCAGAATGCAGACCTCTGTCTTAGGTTTATGTGTCATAACTTGTGTAAGTAGCCTAGCACATTGTCCAGCTCATTAGCTGCATTCATTTTGGTTTTTTCTCATTCAATAATTAATCTTACAACTATACACCAAAGCTGATGGATGTAGCACTCAGAATTTTATTTTCAGTTCTAAAAAAAATTCTGCAACAAATAGTAAAACCTTAATGCTGAGATGAAATCACCCTCCCTCTGTCCTATCTCTTTGGATTCAGATATTGTTCCTGTCCCCATGGACCACTCTTGGATCCTTTGTTTGAGAGTAATGTTTTGTCAGAGTAATGATAGAGGCTGTAGGCATGAGGTATAGCAAGTGGTTTTATCTTGTATACAGCAGAAGGGTTACATACCAGAGCTGAATGCAAGATGGATTTAATTAGAAGCCGGAGGGACTGAAGGTTTGTGACAGGAATAAATCAATGTTTTTGATCATTAGACCTTGTGCAGATTCTGCTGCTATAATGGAAAACTAGTACATGCTATTTCCTGCAAAACCCTTGACATAAATATGATATATTTCACTGACATACTGTTGGACAAATTTCTTTGACTTTCACCATCACCTTTTGATCTCACTTGAAATTATTACTAAGGTATGAAAAAAAAATTATTATTTTGGTTGCTACAGTAACATGTCCTATAACCCCCAGGCATGTGCTACCACTTTATTAAATGCTCATGGCAACAGCTAAATGTAAATCCACAAGGAAATAAGATGATAGTCAGAGTACACTTAGATTGCTGGACCGTCTGTGCGCTGTAGGGGTGATGGACCATGTCCTCAGTGGGAGCTAGGCTAATTTGTTTCAGGTGAAGATCTATTCCAGTCATTCTAATTTGCCTCAACATAAACCCATGCTGTTTTTGAATGGCAGTTTCTGCCATTAATGTCAGTGAAGACATTGACATTGAGTTCATCTGGGGCTAGGACTGGCATTTTGTCCATCATTTGTGTACCACCTTCTGTGGGATGTGTGCGTTAGACTTGGGAACAATAACTTATGGATTATTCCTCCCTCTTAGAGATAGCTGTATTGAGACTGACCACATGTAAAAAAACCTTTGTCTCTTCATTTTCTAATGCTAATTATGCAAAGTCAGATGCACTTTGAGAAACGAAATGGTTGTGTGTCTCAAACTGTGTAGCTATAAATATAACTGTGTGCTGAAAATAGCATGTGAAGATCTGTGTCTGTGGCTGTGTGCATTTCTCAGTGAGATGAGACTGTTCTCCCACCTGGAGCAAATAGCAGATAATACAATTATAGAAACAGTTAACTCCTCACTACCCATGGGTGGAATATTTGTGTTGTCTATTACATGACAAAACTTAAAAGAAATCAAAGCTTTTCCTTTTCACTAGTGCAGCCTTGATTCAGGTATAACATTCATATTCTCAAAGGTTCATTTCAATAAGTACTCTCTTGTTTTGAGTCCATTTATACACATCTTGTATTACATATATTCTTTACTGAATTTACCTGAATTCAGAATTTTTGTAGCTGTGTTGAAAACTGATGGTAGTTTCCTTTTACTGTAATTTTGTCCTAATGAGTGTTATGAGGACAGTGAAAATCTCCATTCACATTTGTTTAGATCAGAAGAGATAATACAAATCATGTTTAATTTCTGATAGAAGCTGCCTTTTGTGCTCACATACATGCCTGGTAGGCCAGATGTGAATGAACAACAAACTACAGAAAACAGCAAAATTTTAAATCAGGAGGGCATTTGGAGGAAACAGGTTTCCCTTCCTTCTCTGTAGTGTTCACTCCATGCTTATTACAGTATTCAACTCTTTTATGGAACAGAGTTATGGTTAACCCATAAAAAGAACCTTTCCTGGGCACTACACTCTCTCAGCTACAAGTAAGCTTAAGGATTTGTGTTGGATGGAGGTGAAAGGTCCACCTGTATTCACAGAAAAACACACCCACTACTTCCCAATAAATGTGATTGTGGCTTTGTAAATCACTTAATATCATCAGTCTATCTTCTAGATTCATGGAGTAAAGAGTATATGACTCTTTATAGGGAAAAGCTTGTAACTGTCATGCAGAATCTTTTCCAATTCAGTGGTGGTGGCTTTTTAATAGTTTCAGTCTGACACTGACTTGGAGGAACAGATGATATTACTCCTCCATAGCACCTGCAAGACAGAAAACAATGATGACGAAACAAGGACTACTAAGCAAACCACCAAGTTACATGCACATGCAGCAATTACTCAGCTATTAGGAATATTTTTAATGGAAATATTTTATGTAAAGAACGTAGAAAATTAATTTTGTCCACCTATTAATCTCATCTTTGACAATACAAGAGCTGCAAAAGGAACAACCATTTCGTGCCAATAATTTTCAGTTGAAATGTGATATTTTTTAGGCAAAGTTATCACTCAAAACATACCTCTGTCTCTGGCACCAATTAAGAAACTGCTAGGCTTGAGGTTTATCAACATAATGTTTAAAAATCCTTTTTTTTAATCCACTTTTTACTGAGGTAAAGCTACTTGGTTACTTTTGGTGTGGGGTTTCTGTTTTGTTTTGGTTTCGTTTTCTTCTCTAGCTGACTTCTTTAAATTCAGCATTGTTTTCTGTAGGTACCTTCTTTATTCTTTAATTTTTATGTGAATGAAAGAAACTCAGCAGATAGGTAACTTCTGTTACTGACTCACCTTCATTTCAATAAGATGTTTGCCAAGAAGCAACACAAAACCTTTGGGCTTTGTGTGAGCTCTACCCCCAGACATTCACCTACATTCTGTTGAGATAGTGGAAGTGTCCATAAGGAGACCATTTAATGTCATTGAACTCTTTGATGCATTAGAAAAACAGAAACACATATAAACATGAAAGATTGAATCAAAATGTAAGGAGACATGAACTTTAACCATTTTCCATTTGGCTTGTCTTGCACTTAACTCTGGCATTGTGGATTTGGGTTACTATGGGAGACATAATATTGGATTTGAGTAGTAACATCAGTATGCTATTTTTAATGTTTCTCTGAAATCAAATAATTTCTACTAGGTATATATAGCCTCTCAGAAAATCAATAAGCAAAATTGCTAAAAAGTCTGATTCAGGTAATTTTAATAAAATCTTTAGTTCAAAAATTTATAACATTTTACAAATTTAGGCCAGAATGTTTATTGGGAATTAAGGAAAATATAGGCTAATGTGTATTTATCACAGATTAAAAAAAAGAGAAAATGCTGATATTAAGAGTAAAATAAAACAAACCATCTGATTTTCAATCCCTAGGGCTAGTACATTCTTTAGAAGTAAAGAATGCTGTGGAAGCGAAAGAGTCACACATATAAAATTGAAATGAAATGTAGTTCAGTAGTTAGGTTGCCTCAAATAAACTTTATGTTTTCTTTGAAGTACATTTTCATAGCTCCTTTCTTGTCTAACAAGAGTTTTATATCATAGAAAATCCCCTGACTTTGATAGTGTGATTCCAGGTTATGACCTCCCTGTAGTCTTGCACTGAACCATTTGACTATTGATTTAAAGACATGCTGGAGTGCCTGAACTGAGCCAGGCAATGTGTGGAGG
>VYZP01003211.1:0-13702 GCA_013400635.1 Hypocryptadius cinnamomeus
AATACAAAAACATTGTCCAAGCTTCCAAGGATAAAGCTAGGACAGCCATAGCCAAATGTAATTGAATCCAGACAGGGATGTCAAAGACAAGAAGTTTTAAGTAAATAGATGAGATAAGGAAGACTAGGGAAAATGGGGTCTCATTGAATAACACAGGGGATATAGTTACACAGGACATGGAAAAGGCTGAGATACTGAATGCCTTTGCTTCAGTCTTGATTAGCAAGACTGACTTTCAGGACTCCCAGGTCTCAGAGAACAGGAAAAAAGCCTAAAGCAAGGAACATGAGTGAGGAAACACTTAAGCAAACCAAATACAAATACATATATATTTATATATTTCTTTTATATAGTGTAACATTATATATATAATTAAATATATGTAATAAAATATGTATTATATATTAGTAGTATTCTGTTGTATATATTTGCATGTAAAAATATAAAAAGGCCTTTGGGCCCTGATGGGATGCACCCACAAGTGCTGAGGAACCTGTCAGACACCATTGCAAGGTCACTTCCAATTATCTTGGATCAATCATGGTAATTGTGGGAAGTGAGTAAAGATTGGAGGAAAGAAAATGCCACTTCTCCTTTTCAAGAAGGGCAAGAAGGAGGACTCAGGGAATCTGCCCTTAGCTTTCAGTCTCATCAGTCCCTGGGAAGGTGATAGAGTGGCTCATCTTTGGAAATCTTTTCCAAAAAAGGACAAGAAAATTATGAGGAGTAGTCAGCATGGCTTCACCAAAGGGATACCCTACATGACGAATCTGATAAACTTGTAAGATTGAATAGCTGACCTGGTAGATGAGGGAAGAGCAGTGGATAGTGTCTGCTTGGACTTCAGTAAGGTCTTAGACACTGTCTCCTATAAAATTCTCGTAGGCAAGCTGCTTCTGCAGTAGCTGGATGAGCAGACAGTGAGATGGATTGAATTCCATCGTAATGGCCAGGTCCAGAGGGTGGTCAGTGGTACAAAGTCTAGCTGGAGGTCAGTACACTAGGTCAGTGTACCCCAGAGATCCATACTGGCTCAGTCTTGTTTAACATCTTCATTAATGATGTGGAAGATGGGGCAAAATGCACCCTCAGCAAGTTTGCAGATGACACAAAACTGGAAGGAATGATGACAGGCCAGACGAGCATGTGACTATTTAGTGCAAATTTGAGTGGAGAAACAGGTTGGTGAGAACCTCAGGAAGCTCAGCAAGAATTACAAAGTTCTTCATCTGAACAACCTCACTCACCACTACACGCTGGGGGCTACTCCAGGGAAGGAGCCTGGCAGCAAAGAATTTGGGAATCCTGGTGGACAGCAGCACTGTGCCCTCGCTGCACAGACAGGTACCGCTATCCTGGGCTGCATCAGGCAAAGTGCTGCCAGCACATCAAGGGAGGAGGTTCTTCCCCTCAGCTCAGCACTGGGGTGGCCACACCTGGAGCAGTGTGTCCAGTGCAAGAGAGACATGGCCATACTGAATAGAGTCCAGTGAAGGGCCATGATGATGATGAAGGGACTGAAGCATCTCTCCTACAAGGAAAGAATGAGAGATGGGACTGCTCAGACTGAAGAAGACAAGGCACAAGCAGGATCTTATTAATGTCTATGAACCTGAAGGGAGGTTGCAAAGATGAATGAACCAGGTTGTCTTCAGTGGTGCCCAGTCACAGCACTAGAGGCAATGGGATCAAACTGAAACACAGAAGGTGCCATCTCAACGTCAGGAAACACTTTTAACTTGAGGATGACTGAACACAGGCATGAGCTGTCCAGGGAGATTGTGGCATCTCCATCCTTTGAGACATTTAAAACCTGTCTGGACATGATCCTGAGCAAGCAGCTTTAGGTGGCCTTGCTTGAGCAGGAGGGAATTCTGCTGACAGAGCAGCACGCTGAACAGTATTCCATCAAATACAGTATTTTCTTTTTTCAAAAAAAACAATATTACAAACACAAGGGGTAAGCATGAAAAGGCTTGCCTCTTTTCAACTCACTATATTTAATACAAAAACCTGAAATTATTTCTGTTCCCCCTAGATTTTCTATGTTGAGCCTTATTGTATACAAGAATATATATTGAAGCAGTTACTAACTTTTTTGGATGCCAGGAAAGGGAGGGAGGGAAGCAAGAGACTGAATATTAGATTTCTATTGGAAAGGCACACCACATACTTCACACTGGCTATATAATAAATTGGTATCAACACAGTTAAGTAGTAAACTCTAATAGGGAAGGGGAACAAAAAGCCCTAAACCCACTATTGTTTAACAAGTCTCGAGCTAGACACTCTCTTTTCTTTGGCAGCTGATGCCCTGATTTCTGCACTGCCTTGGAACCACCTGACATGGAACACCATTAAGAGATGTGTTCAGACCAGATTAGACAATACTGCATAACTTGGAGTAATAACAAACAAACATCTCCCATACCCCGCTGCAAGTCAACTGAGTATTGGAACCTTCAGTACATTAGGCCTTGTGACAAGAAATTTTCATCAATGCTCCAAATGGCGTAAAAGCACTGCCATGCTGCAGAAAACACAACCAAAGTTTCAAACTAAAATAAACTGTGATAATATTGAAAGTTAGGAGTTTCTAGAAAGTTACGTGAGAATATGGCATGGAAAATGCTTTCCAAATAATTGCTAAGAGCATGCACTTAAAAAAAAAAAGTTTAAAACAAACATGAGAAAAGTTGGTCTTCACAATGATGTTTGCAAAAAGCTGTATCTGATTTTCGTTTAATATGACAATCTAGAAATATATTTTCTCTTACTATTATTATTAATGGAAATTACAAAAAAACATTATACAAAAAATTCTCTTCGCAAAACACAGCAGTTATTTCAGGTTAACATCCATATTATACCAAATTACATTGATTTCTCTCAGACTAGATCAACACTAGGTAATAAAACCACTGTGTAGTAAAAACTCAAGATATTTATTCTTAGACTTCCAATAAGACAGGCCTGTGTTTAAACATACTCGTGTCCAATGCTTTTATAATCTTTTCTAATTAAATTTGTAAATTACATTATCACGGTTTTAATGGAGAGCTTTATGTTGCATTGTGTTTTGCTCTTGGACATCTAATTAATGATGTGTTTTAACACCACCCAGTGAGATCACAGTCTTGACAGCTGTAATTGAGGGTACAAGATATCACAAAGTACCACATCCCTTTTACTTCCCTACAAAGTTAACAAGTGTCTGATTTGAAAAATAGTATCTCTTATAAACAACAGTAACGCAGTAAACAGAGCAAAATCTTTCATGAAGAAACACATTAAGGTAAGAGAATCATGGGAGAGATATGACAGAGAAACATTCACAGATATGCTTAATGTTAAAATCTATTTTGTAAATGCGGTAATATTTGTGGAATACATTGATCTTCTAATCATAATTTCTTTAAGATTTGTTTACCATTATATTAAAGACAAGGGTTTTTTTCCCCCCACAATTGGTATCTTCGTTTGCACTTTCAAATATGGGGCTTCACCAAGTAGTGAAGATAATGAGCATAAGCACCATCGTGTTTGGTAAGCCTGACTTCAAAATACAGCCTGTGAACTGGCAAGCAATTTATTCTGTTTCAAAAGCAATTTTGCTATTGTGTTGGAAAATTGTACTTCAGTATTTAAAAACAGTAAGATAATGAATAATGGATTTTTCATAACTAGATGAGAACAAAAATCTTTGTGTCTTTGTTACCTAGTATTTTGCTGCACTTAATTGCTTGAAGTGCTGATTTTCCTTGAGTGACAAATCAATTAAGTATAATCCTAGAAACTTCTATTAAAACAGGGAAGCACTGAAAGCAACATGAATAAAGAAGCCAGAGTGGAGACATCAAAACTCTCAGCATGACTGCTACTAAATCAGGTATGAAGAAAACTATCTTGACAAAATATGGTTTCCTAAGAAAAAAGGAACATTAATATTAAATTAATATTAAACAGCTTTCCACAAAATCTGACTACTATTGGGAATCTCATTGAACAGATGTAACTGAAAGAAAGTCATGTACAGTAAATACTTTTAAGTGAAATTTTGATATAAATATCTGCTGTGAAAATGATGCCCCCAGTTACATGTACCGACAACATTCCACTTTGACAGCTGTTTGCCAGAGTAGGTGCAGATGCAGAGTTTCATAGGTACCATAACAGGTAATGGAAGCCATTATAAGTTATTTAAATCTAACTTGGCTACACATTCAGATCCATAATAACTTCTATGTTTTCCGACAGCTTTCCATTACTCTAAAGGAGCAATATCCAAGGGTGCAGCAGGAAGGTGCAAGACACAGGGCAATTGTGACTGCATGCTTTTCTGGTTTTACTCACTCAACAAATGTAGAAGCAGTATTTATGAACAGGGTTGTTTTATCTGCTTGATCAAAAGACCCAGGTAGGAATATAAGCACTGTGTCAGATCTTGCAAAAATATTTGCTCCTCATCGCCTATCAGTTTTGCTATAGATGATCATTCACAAGAAGGAAAACAAAGCTGATGTCTTAAAGCAGTATTTCTCAAACCTAGTGAGAGAGGAAAAAGGAATGCATGGTCATGAGCTGGACCCAGGAGATGGCTGTGGGATGCAGAGTAGCATGGAAGAGAGGCTGCAGCAGAAAGTCTTGTGCAAAAAAGCTGAGAAAGTCTAGCTGAGCTACTGCCACCCAAAGCTGTGGCCATGTCCCATCCTGCTGAGCTGGAGATTTGTCTGAGTGGCTGTGGCAGCCACAGGACTCCCTCTGCTTCCCATCACGGGCAGAGGACACAGTAAGCTGCACAATCTGTCTCACTCATACCCTATCCTGCTCTACCTCCAACCTATGTGAACACTTTCCCAGTCTGAGGATAAAGGAGGAATCTGCCAAATAGAGAAGCATCAGTAGAATAAAGGAAGAAAGTGACAGGCATATCCATAAGAAGAGCAAAAATTGTTCCTTAAAGGATGAACCACCAAATAAACAACTGCTATAGACTACCTCTATCACAGACAAAACTGTACAGATCATGTCCTCTAACAAAGAAAAAATTTCCAGGAAACTGCAGCTGCATAAATTTTATTTAGCAAGGCACATTAATTCATGACCATGTTTATAACTAAACAAGGTAGTTTCATGCAACCCTTCCTCTTAAACAAATAACCAGTGTATCCATAAAACAAATTGCTTTGCAAGAAAGTTACCCAAGAAAAATCAAGTTACAAATAATTATTTTCCTCAAATATTACCCTGCATTTCTAAGAATTAAAAATTACATTTTTCCTATGATTTCAAACACCTCTGTGCTTCACACAGCAGTAAATTCTGTTAAACTACAAAGCAATCATGCTGCTCCTAGATTACAACAGAAGTTGAAAATGGAAAAATCTTCTACAGCTAAATGCATGAAATTTAAAGAATTTTCTTTGACCTTTTCCCAAAAAACACAGAAAAGGTATTTCTGAAGTTTTTAAAATTGATTAGAACTTGCTGCTCTATGTTCCTATTCAGCTTGAGCTGTGCCCCTAATGCAAGTACAATACCCTAATCAGTGTTACTTGGGAAGTCTCCGAACACAGGTCCTGACCTGAAAAAAAAAAAAATCAGACACACAAATTACTGCTGTTACAAACTTTCATGGAGTAACCACAGTTAATACTAACAGCTTTTAAGGATGCTGGATATTTGTAGAGCAGAACATTAACATCCAGGATCTTTTAAAAACTTAGTACAATACTCTTGCCATAGTGCATGTTTATCCACAGAACAAAAAAAATATAAGGGAAAAGTACTTCTACTGTATGCAGGCAAGTTTATTACTGTGTCACTGAGATGAGTAAGTCCAAACTCTGCAATAAGACCAAATAAATCACTGCCTCCCTTCCCCAAATGATACAGAGAGATAATACAGAAAACCACAAGGCAGCATTGTTGAACTACTACTACAACAAAAAAAATATTAAACAACAACAACCAGCCAGCCAAGAAACAACAACAAAAAACCCCACCACAAAACCAAACAAACAAAAAATCAAACTCAACAAACAAAAACCCCCAAACAAACAAAAAGCTGGTATCTTCAGCCTTGCAGAACTAAAGGAAAACCCCTTACATCTGTTCAGATAAAGGTCTACAAGCATAATAGAAACTTACTACCACAGCAGCTCCCTTTCATCAGTAGCTTTTAAAAAATTGCTTAAAACAGATACTAAAACTACAGGTTCCACCAGACAAAAATCAAATATTCTGAATGGTATTTCCCTTCATTTTCTCCTAGATCACACTTCTTACTAGAACAACATACAGAAGAAGGAAATTGAGAAGATATGTAATGGAGACTCCATGATAAAAGGCACCCATCCTTATTACCCCTTGCTCACCTTACAAAGCGCTATGTACACCTTAACACAAGATCTTTTTCAACCCATGACAAGATGAGTGAGTCTCTGTATTTAACAAATAGATACCAGAAATACCTAAGTACACAGTAGGACCTCAGGAAACATCATCTACATTCACCAGAACCCTTTTTTAATTAGTCGGGTATGTCATTGATCAGAACAACGGGGCCATTTTGTCACTGTCACTGGGTATTGTTATTGACATTGCAGCCCAATCAATTGTTTTCTCTCCCTCTTCTTAACAATCCAAATGCCTGCCCAAGCAATACAAATCACTGTATTTAGATACTATAGGTACAAACCAGGAAGGCATGCAAAAATAATAGCTTAAACATGCAGTCACTTGTGCTTATGCAAACAATAGTAACACCTGCAATAGTAATTTGAAGTTCTCAAACTTTATTTTTGCCCAATGATTAAAATACTTCCGATCAGGATAATTACTGTAAGAATAACTGTGCTAAAAACTGCAACTTTCTGTAAACCTATCTTGGTATGAAAGACCATTACTAGTGAACAGAAAACACAAAGACAACTTTTTCCAAATGCACAGTTTACATAATGTCAAGTTAAGGAACTGCAATTAAAAATCATTTTTTTACTAAAATCACGTAAAGTTCGTATGTCATCTAAATTTGTGTCTGCAGATAAAATATGACAAACTGCTTCTCAGGTATGGCATCAATGAAAGTCTTATTGTTTGTAAAATTATTTTACAAGTGCTAATGTGAACAACTTTATATGCATGTCATATGGTTATCTGCATCACTAAATCATTAAACTTTGCTCTGAAAAGTAAAAGCCCCAGAACCTAACAATGGGAACACACATACTGCACAAAAGGTCTTAAAATATTCACATAAGGCAAGACTATTTTTCAAGACTTATACATCAAACTCCTTGAACCTTTGTTCCAGGCAGAAGTTTCAGAATCTGCACCTATCCTAAGTCAGACGTCAGTCCCAACTAGCAGTATTAACCAATAAATAAAGTCTTTAGCAAAGAAAAAACAAAACAAAACAAAATAAAATCCCAAAAACAAAGAAAGAAAGAAAAAAAAAAAAACCAACAAAAAAACCCCCAAAAAGTCCAGGAATGGGAATACATGAACTACTCCTTTTTATAAAAACTAGAGAACTAGTTTCTCCATAACTTGAGATCTTGAAAACAGACCCAACTCAACCACTGCTACACAAATACAGCATCCCAAGTACAAAGCTGCCTTGTTGGAAACAAACAACCTTGTTGGAAGAATCAGAACTCGGAGATGGGATCTAAGACTAAGCCTAAAAGTCACTCACTGATATAGTTCCAAATAACAGGGATGAATCTCTGTCCAAAACCAAGACCCAGGAAAGGCTAATAAACAAAGGGCAGTACGTCCTGCAAGACAATGACATCACTGCATCACTGTTGAAATTTTTTTTAATGAAAAAGAGACAAACACTTTGAATTCCAGGTGAAGTCTATAAAAAAGGGAGGGGCGAGAGTTCCCCTGGAAAAGAACAAAGGACATACATGATTGATTCACTTCACAAGAAAGCCATAAAAGTACAGACAACTCTCCTAAGGACTATTCTAGACAGATTTCTTTACACCGCATTTGATCCTTTCCTCCTTATGCTGAAACAAAAGACAGAGGTGTATTGTAATGAATAAATATATTTGAATACATCAGCATAATATACAGCTGTGTAATTTAATGTGTTCTCATTCCCAATACACTACAACATCTACATATCAGCACCTGTAGCCTGAAACACTTCCCAGGAATGACATATTTAGTTGTCCAGAGTTCATGATATTTCTAGCAAGTATCAAAGGAACCTGTAACATTTGCAGCTTTTGGCATCACAGTAACTACTAATATGTCTCACTTTCAGTTTGAGATACCTCCAAGCAAAGATTTCTGTCCTACAGAGACAGAAGACTCATCTGTAATGGTGCATCCATTTTGCTGCCATTCCTGTTTGCTTGTCATAGAGGAAAAACAACACAAGACAGGAGCTCTGACTTAAAGGAAGCACCACAGGAACCAGGATGACGCTAGGAGTTTTGTCCACAAGGAAGTGCAGGTGTGCCAGTACACATATGGAGAATTAATAAGCAGTACCCACTCCCACACACTCCCACAGCTGCTTAACTTCCAGGAGTTTCTGCGATCCTTTCGAGAGTAGCAGAATGAATAGCATTAACAATGCTATTTCTAAAAAAAAAAAAAAAACCAACAAAACCATAGATATTTATAGTTTATGTTCCTGGATTTAACAAGTTATTGCTTCTGGTCAAACAACAGATGTTGGAAGAAGTTACTGTCATTTTGCAAAAGCAGTTTTAAAACACAGATGTTCAAAAGTAAATTCAGTTCCATCTTTGGAATTTTTTATCACAGAAACTATATTAAAATTCAAATTAATGCCAATATTGTCAGTCATTCAGCCTCATCCATCATTTTCAAGCTCATTTTCAGGATGAAATATGTAGAGCCATTCAATTAACAGGTGTGTTGAGGAGAAGATGAAATTGAAACCTGTATAACTCTGCTCTGTATAACTCTGTAAGAACTTTTGTTCTAATGTTCAGAAATACCTAGGGAAGAAGATTCACAGGAACCAGCAGCATTTCACAAAACTGTACAAAATACCAAATATCACTGCATACAGCCCATTCAAGGGGTAAACTCTACTAATATGTATTAATATTTGGGGTGTTTGAACAATTATGGACATTTTGAAAGGCGTTCCAGACCTGCACTTATAGCAGTATAAGTAATGAACTTTCTGTGAACGGTATTCTACAGGAGATGTTAGGTCCTAAATGCTCTGATTGTTACATGGTCTTAGCAAATAATACTTTTTGTTATTTGGAGACATTATTCTTAGTTATTACACATGAAATATCAAAAACCACTGAAATACAAACAATAACATCTAGACTGTGAAAATCACATTGTCATTTAGAATTAGGACACAATTCTAAAAAACAACTGAAAGGCAGCAGGAAAATAAAAGTATTTTAACAAAATTCACATCAGACTATGTCAGAAATGAAAAATCCCACAGAATTACAGTACATGCCTTGACTATTATCTAGACATTTTTCTCTTTTTTGGTGATTCAATCTGGAACCTAGCCAAACACTCTGAGAAATCATAACCATAAGGACTACAAGATTGCTGGGAACAGCTTTAATTCAAATCAAAACCATTACAACAGTATTATTACATTCAATAATCTTATTTTCTGTGTACTACAAAAACTGGTTTGAGATTTGTAAGTATCAGGGAACCACGTGAATTTTCATTGAACTTCAAGTTCTGCAGACTTCCATTCCCTTTTGTTCTGGAACAGATTTCATTTTTTTCTATTATACATACTTCACATTAAATAAGCTACAGCTCACAAATTGTTAAGCAACAAGTATCCTACGTTTACCCGTACAAAAGACACATTATCCTATTACTTGGTTCATTTTCCCTTCTTGTGCAATTTTCTTATTCACTAATGACATAAAAGAATTCCAAAATAACAGTATAGTCAGGTGTCTCAAAACAGAGTTGCTCCATCAGTGGCAAACTGCAGAGACAAGCAACAGCAGTTGATCTGTTCCACAACTTGCCCTACAACAACCACTTAATATATCCAGTTGTGCCATTCATAAATACACTGCTGTGGCCCACACCATGAACAAGCATGCAAGGTATCTCCTTCCAGTGACTGGGTATCTTTCATGACACCTTTATGAATACCTGGAGTGCAAGTGCATTTATGTCACATAAGGGAGAGCTGGAAAGATGTGATTTTCTGGTACCAGCTCGGGAGTCCCAACACCTCTTACCTCAGCCCTATTAGGCCAAATACAATCACGCACTGACAGCAGCAAGCACAGAACACCTGAATAAACCAGGTATTTTGTTTATGGATAAATGATAGTTGACTACTGTTTAGTTCCTTATCAGCTTCAAAATTCCACCAGGCTTCTTGTTTTCCTGCCACCAACCTCACATGACAGCACAGTCACCTTCCTTCCTGTGGTCAGCAGCTGATTACTCTGTGGTTGATGATGACAAATACAAGTCAAACAGATGAGAATAAGCCTCACTGCACATTTAAGGTGAACCTGAATGTTCTCTGGTCCTCTTTCTCCCTCACCAAGTAAACAAAAAGCAGCAATTATTCTCCTGTAGATAACAACCTTCAAGCTTGAAGGACAAGGTGCTGAAACAAGTGCTGAACCAATCAGCTTTTTCCCCCAAGCCTTTTCACAACTATGCAAGTTGAATATACTAAACAATAGCAAGGATTTTTCAAACTCATTTTAAGGTGAACAACCTTTTCCTCCAAGATAGATTTCCCTAATTGTTAACAGCAACACATGAACAGTTCTCTGTCCATCTGAGGTAGGGAAAAATGAGAGAAAATATAAAAACTGAATTTCTATTGCAAAGGAATGAGTTGTGCTTAAACATCAGAAATAAAAGCAGAACAGGATGCATGTGTTCATTGAACCATAAGTAATATTTAATATGTATTTTTAATAGGCCTTAACACATACAGTATGAATATATAAAATACATTAATCTTGTCATGTTTATTTGTATATAAAGTACATCCTAGGACATTTCATGATTCTTAGCTGGCTACAATTTTATACAGAATTGTGCATATTATCAAAGTTTCTTTCGGTGTGTGTGGGAAAACATATTCCAGCTTTAAAATACACACTATCAGTCTGTCTAAATAAATCTCAAAAGCACAGCGTGCACTATAGACAAACAGTGAGTATGAAAATCTTTGTCCTCACTGCAAAGTGAGCTACAGCAACACTGGCAAAGACTCCTACAGAGTCTTTGCTTAGCCCAAGCAAAAACAAGTCATCCTACAAATTAGCTGTGAGGCCAATAAAGGTTAGTAACTGATGAGTTGTATTAACTGATGTTGCACAGCAGCAGGACAATTAACTGGAGTTAAAAACACTACCACACTAAAGTTAAGGATGTGTGTATAAGACTTCCAAGAGACTGCAAATGCTTCACTGAAAATCTAAATCACAGCAAGTCAAAAAGTCTTGAAGGTCCAGAAACAATAGCACTGGATTAAACCCGACATATCAACTCCAGTATCTTTTAATAGGTGTTTGTTTCTAGACATCTTCAGAGATATGTATCACACCCTTTTAGGCAAAATCCTCAAGCATACATGCACATGATAGGTTTCTGCATATCAGAGACCTCAGTGACTTCACTTCAACACTCTCATAAGTATCTGACATCAGGACCTTTGCTGCAGTTTCCACAGGAATGCAAGGCTTCTTCAGAGTCTGTGCTGAAGATAAAGATTGGAAAAGCAGGATGAATCATTCATAAAGACATAGAAGCTGTAGTTCAATCAAGCTTAAAGCCATAAGACTTACAACTTGCAATTCAACTATTTGCACTGCTGTATCACCCCTTTGACTCTACACAAGACATCTGTGGTAGACTCCACAAAAGCATTCCCATGTTTTTATTGCAGGTTCATAGGACACCTTCCAGAGGTGCTCCCACAAACCCAAGGTAATGTATTCTTGAAGGAGAATGACCAACCTACTCAACTCACATTAAGAAAACTAAAACCAATAAAGTGAGTGAAGAGGCTGGTGTAAGTATTCTGATTCTCAGAGCTCAGATAAGCACTTTATTAATCAAGTGATCAAAAATGAAGAAACGCAATAAATGAGTCTGTCAATTTTTAAAGCTTTTATATACCTACAAGAAGCTGCACAAAAGTAACTAAAAACATAGATAATCACTTTTATGGAGGATCAATATGTTAAATACACAGATTATGAAAGACCATAACTCTGAAAGATGTCATCTAAACTGGAAGGAATGTAATCCACAATTTTGGAGAGCAATGTTGATGAAAGACACAGGGCAAGAAACAAATCTGTAATGAGTTGGTACTTCCTTGCTAGTTCCTACAGCTTGCCAAATCTGCTTATAAAGCCACAATTAAACAGTTTGTCTAAAGAACCACAATGACACCTGCACACACACCTTCAATTAACCTGTATCACCATGTGACTTATGGACTCAAGCCATCCCATCTACAGCATCACCAGAACACTCCTGGTTAACCTACAACAGAACTCCCAGTACCTTTGATAGTATGGATTAAATTTTTGCCTACCAAATCCTCCTCTTTATTCCCAAGCACAACATCTATTGAGAAGCAAATTTCAGTAAGAGCATTCTCTGACTCAATTCTCTAAGGAATAGGGTTAATGATGATGACACTGACCAACCTCAAGACAGAGGACAAACCTACAACAAGTTGTCAGACATTCAAGTATTAATGAGGTGGGGAAGGCTAATACTATGGCAGATTGTCCTACAGACTTGTGAATGTTCATAGAAAAACCCTTTATCTAGTTTAATCAAGACAACATAATGTAAGCCTAACCCATTTTGCACAGCTTTGAACTACCTTTTTTGTGAGTTATCCCATCCAGACAAAGAAGTAAATACATTTAATTCATTATGAAACAGATTTATCACATTTTATTCATTATGAAACAGATGTATCACTGTATTTGAACTAGAAAAAGAGCACCAACTATTCTGTTCTTAGCAAGTCCATTTACTTCAGATTCTACAACTGCTCCCTCCAGTACGTCTACCCGCAGACAATGCTCTACAAGAAGCAAAAGAGGAAAGAAACCTGTAACGAGTAAGTACAATCACATAATCCGCTGTAAGAGTGCTATCCAATGGAGATACCAAAATTATGGAGCAGAGTTTTTCCATGCTCACAACAACAGCATACCTAGAAGTTATTCAGAATAATGGGAAGCAAAGCAACGTTCAATTTTTGCCTGGAAATAATTTGATGGTAGATCTTTAAACCGTCTTCTCCAAATTGTTTAAGCCCAATAGTGTAGCCTTGAGGAAATTTGAAACTACTTTAATTCCCACGCTCAGGAATGGTGTCCGTGCTAGCACCCAACAACTAGCTCGCAACATATTTACCCAGGACGCCCAAACAAGCCCCCCGCCGCGAGCATCCCTCTCCTAAGTGAACTCCTGGCAAGGGAGCCGAGTTGCGCGGAGTTGCGGACGGCGGGGCCGGGCGAGCGAAGGCCGCACCCGCGGGCGCGGGGCTGGCGCCGGGAGCAGCCGGGCCGAGGGCGCCCTGCGCATCCTCCCGCCGCCACCGCAGCCCGTCCCGGCCCCAGCCCCGCCACCGGGACACGGGAACAGCGGCCCGGACGAGGCGGCCACCGCCGCGGAGGCCCGCGGGAGCCAACGACTGCCAACATCCCCC
>VYZP01003212.1:0-37237 GCA_013400635.1 Hypocryptadius cinnamomeus
TTTTAGTTCAAACTTCCACCGTCACTGTTATGTCTAATAGTGAAGGAAATTATTTAAAGACTGCTGGCACTCCATCCTTACTCAGCATGATCTCAAAACCACAGAATGGTCTATTACATTTTTCTGCTACTTGAAACTTGGAACATGAAAAGTTATGGGGCTTTTCCCACAAATCCCTTGCTTGCAAGAACAAGCACTTACAGGATTGACCTGAAAATCCTGAAGATCTTTCTGAGTTTTCTGGAAACTGGGCAAAATCAGGGTCTTAGAGTGCAGGCACCTGGTTTGTATCTAAGCTCAGTCAGAATCCAGTTAGTATGTCTGTTTTAAAAAAACAGTTTAGCAGGATCTCTTGAGAGCATGTCTAAAGAATAATAAAGAGGTGTCTGCCTCACAAATGTAGCTTGGGCCACTATTTTAAATTTAATTTCACATTAAAAAAAAAAAAGGCTGAAAAAGGAAATTTCCTTTTTAGTCCATAGCCTTTATATTGGATAAAATACTTATGCAGAAAGTGGCAAACTCTGGTTCAAAATCCTTTGCTGCCATTTTAAACTACATCCATTTTAGGAATGGATATTAACCATTGACCCTAAAGACTTTCCAAGGATGGGGCACGTTTTCATTCTGAATTTCAGTTGATTATAGATCATAATTACTATAAGACATATAAATTCTTACATGATGAATAATTGTCATATTCGTGTCGTAGGAAAAAAAATTCAGCATCACTTCATAGGAAGACCTGTGGAAATTTTTCCTTCTGCTCCCTGCGCTATTTATCTATTTTACATTTAGGAATCTCTAAATAGCTTTGTGAACTGCCAATTCTAGTTCTTAATAGAGTTCACTTTGATCCACCTCAAAGGTAGGTCTGCCCATAGACACATAGCATGATATTGCAGACTCTTTTGGTAGTGGAACATTTATAATTTAGGCATTGTATTCCCTAATTTTAGGTAATTGTTCTTTGTATTTTATACATCCTATGCATTAAGATTGTCTCCTTTGTCTTTACTGAGGAAAGTTTCCTATTGACAGAGTCAGGAACAGAAATTTAATAAGGTAAGTTGAGCTTTGGTCAAAACTGAGATCTTCTATATTTGATATTAGGATATAGAAGATATTAACCCAATCCAGGGAATGGGGACATTAGCTAATATTTCATGTGCCTTGAGCTTATAATATTCCTACTAGGCCCTTTGCATATATTCATCTAATGTTGAGTGAACCTCAGTATTATATTGTTCAAAATATTTTTTAAATATTACCAAATCCTTTGAAGTCATTTGACTTTATCAGGTGCAGCATTTCACATACCTTCTTTTTTTTTTTTTTTCCTCTCCACGGCAAATTATGTAAATGTAGATCAAAATATGACATGTTCTAGAAAATGTTTCCTTCCCTTTGGATGAGTACTGAATATTGCTGTTTAGGTATGAGTGAAAGAAATTATTGTAGTACAGTATGCACCTAAGTCTAAGAGGATGTTGCATTGTTCTGTTGAACTGCTGCAGCTTTTAATATTCAGACTTTTTGTCTCAGGTCCCTTAGAACAGTGCTGTACAGAGTTATTCAATACATCAAGAGGGGCTCTAGGTATCTAGACTTGAATTATCAATAATTATTTACTTTTGTGTGGATGTGTGTGTGCAGTAGTGCTGAAATGTTTCTTGAGTTTGATTTCTGAAAAAAAAAAGTATAGACTGGTTTATATACTTTTAATAATTAGTTTTGGCAAAACTAGCTTTTTATTACTCTATTTTGAGGTCTGGAGTGACCTAGAATGATTTTTTCTGCCATTATACCTAACATATACCAGAGGTATCCAATGGGATTAAAAAAAACATGTTAAGAACAACTGTCTTAACAAGTTTTAACTCCTTGATTACCAATAGGAATTTCTTCTTGGTTTATTAGCATAAGCCAAGGAGTAACTAAAGTGGAGACGATCTACCAACTATTTAAGAAACAAGTAAGTTACACATGACAAATATAACTCTGTATCTATATAGGGAATGCCTCTGAGAGATATAGGATTATGAAATCCTGAAAGATACAATGTATTCCTGTTGAAAATTATGAGATAAAAATAGCAGAGGCAGATTTGATACAGTTATGTGCATAGACTTTCTTAGTTTTACTGTAGTTAAACAGAAAAAAAAGTAGGAAGACTAGGATCATTATTACCAGCTCTAACTGTGGTTTTTTGGTTTTTAAAAGTCAAGTAGTTCCATGGTGTATCTGACTTGTCACACATTTCCATATCCCTTAGTCCTCTGGCTATTAAAGCTGAACTAGAAAAAAATGCATTGGGAACTCAAAAGGTGTAAAACATTAAATTGAATTTTTATCTTTAGTCTGTAGGAAAGGCAGAGTCTGGTTGTGACAGCCTAAAGCAACCCTGGAGAGGCATGTTGCATTCCTTTGGTCCTGAACAGGGCACTGGCTCCTGGGAGCAGTGTGTTACAGAGCTCAGCTTTGCACTGGGTAAATTAAAAGCTGCTTCTTGTCTCTTGTCCCCATTTCCTACACATTTCCTGTTTTCCTCTTCTGTATTCATGCAGTACTGTGGAAATGTTGATTTTGACCAAGACCGAAAGATCGAATAGGTAAGGCCAAAATGTATCCATCAGAACTGTGCCTGGTGCTGCAGAGGCAGCAGGGAAGGAGTGCTGACAACAACCCTCATCTCTGATTTCACACAGTTCTGGTCTCTGTCAGCCCTGAGACATGCCAATCAACTAGACAGCACACGACCTGGCATGCATCATAATTGTGAGCATTAGCAGGATCTGCTTCTGACTCCAGGATGAGATTGTTTTGCTGGTATGCGTACGAAGAAAAAAGCTTTCATAAAGGGGACACATTGGTCAGTCTCCTGGGAGGTAGAAGTCATTCTTCCACATCTGAATCTTCTGCAGGCCAAAAGAGCAAAGTTGCAAAAATTCTATTATTCAGAGCAAATAGGTTTCAAGGAGGTTAAATATTGTATTGTAGTGTGATAGCTCTTTCTATAGCACATCAACTAAGAAGGAAGCAGTGAGACAGAGGTGTCGTGAAAGAATATTGCAATAACCTAGGAACTTGTCAGCATTTTCTGTTGGATAGTCAGACCATTAGTGACAATGTCCTGGAATTCTGCTACTGAATGTGGCAGAGTTGTGCCCACCCCCTCATCTCTAAAAGATCCCTAGATACTGTATGGGTCAAAATTAAAAGGAATAGAGAATAGTTTCTCAACAGAAATGGTCCCATTAGGGAAAATGAAAGCGGCAAAGAAACCTGAGTTATAATGAAGGCAACTATAAACTTAAAAAGTTGTATGCTGACTAGCAGGGTACCAACCAAAGGAAAAAGAACCAGGGATATCCCATACACCTAATTCCAAAGGAATTTCCTTATTTTCATTCCATGTTCTTCTTTGATGTTGCATAGAAGCAGTTCACAGAATGTCTTGTTAAAGTAGTTTTTAGATATCTATTTACAATTTAAATATTAATGCAGCAATTCTTTCAAGAATTAGGTGGTTATTGAAGTAGAGAGTGAAATACAGACCACATTATATAATTTTGAGACACATCTTTAATAGTTTCAAACCTGTTTTACTCTGTTCTCTTTACCCAAAGCAACATTTTCTGACTAAAAGCCAGGGAAAAGCCATATAATGCAGCTGTGGTGAATTTTATGGGTGATTAGAGCTACAAAACTGTATGGTTTGGTTACATTAACATGCTACTCAGTGTGTAGCATAGGCTCTGTTTGATGCACTTTTGGCTACTGTAGTTAGGGCTCAATCCCAGACACCAAATTCAAGCATAACTCCCATGCAAGAGAGAGTGAAACCCTGAATTATGGTCATGGAAATAAAGAACAAACAAACTATTCACAGATGCTAGCACCATAAAACCTGGATGAGGTTTCCTGCAAGCTCCTGCAACCTGCCATATGCCAGAGGGATACTACAGATATTGTGGTTGTTGGCAGGGAGATGCACAGCCAGGAGAGGTAATGCTTCATTCAGCATGTTCCTCTTGCAGCCCCTGGCAATAGGTTTTCTGCAGTTTCCTACAGAGCTGCAAATAGAAACTAAAGCTGTGTCTGACTCACTGGACCTTTAAGAAGGAGACAGGTGAAAAAGAGCTTGCCTTTTTTTCTCTTTTTTTTTTTTCCTTCAGGGTGAGTTCCCACTGCAGGACAAAGATTTTATTCTAGTTAGGATATGAGATGTCTGTCTCTACTCACAACTGTAAGGACTAAATTTTTAGTTCAGATTCTATTGTGATATTCAGTGATATTAAACTGAATTCCGTCTCATTTTTGAAAGAAGTAGAAAGGAAGATCTCCTTAAACTTTCTTAGCATAGCTATTTCTTTCTTAAATTCTGTGGTAATTAAAAGCTCAATTTAGCCTTTTATGACTGACCTTTTAATTCTTCTCTCAAAGATCCCTGTGCATAACTTTGCTCTATATTTATTTGAAATCCTATTCCTCAGGGTATCCAGAGGAGAAGCCCTAGTAAATACCTGAGAGCAGTGTGTCCTCTTGGCATCCTGCATTTTGAGCATCCCAAATATTATCTGTCTTTTGCTCCACCTCTTTAGTAGCATTCCTGTTTCATCAGCTAACATGAGGGATCAAGAGGCAGCCCTGGAATAATTCCACAACTTTGAAAGCAGAAATTTCTTTTACATAAGCTTTATTTTTCAGTCACTGAAACATGGCTGACCTGAAAAAGCAGGAAATATTCAGTTTTTCTTTCTAATTTATATACCTTTACAATTTTTATTTCATTCAGAAACCTCCCTGTTTATTTGTGAGCTGCTAAGTTGTGGTACCTGGAAATACATACTTTTTTATCTCTAAATGTTTGCTCATTGTGTTGGTGATGTATTTTTACATGCAGTTTCCCCAGCATGCTGTAAGTTACATAGTGAAATATTGAAATATCTCATGCATCAATACTGGGATAAATGAACTTGAGATTACAAATCTTGTCGTTTTTCTGCATATTGGATGAAAAGACAAAAACATGCAGACAAGTCTGTCCTGCAACAACAGGACTTTCAGAGACAGGACTACGACTCAAGTAAGTCCCTCTCATCAGATTTGTGTAAAAGTTTGGAAAAAATGTACTTTTGGCAGGATGTTCAATATGTAATAGAATCATTTAATATTTGAGCTTCTAGAATAGTAGCTTAAATGCTCGAAGGTCAAAGTTGTATCCTGTGGGCTTTCTAAATTTCCAGATTTATCTGCCTGGTGCATCTATCCAGCACCCCCTATTCTTTGGGCAGATCCTTGATTGCTTTTTGCAGTCAACTGGATCAAAGTCTATGCAGCATGAAACGTGTAGGTGCAGTTTATGAATCGTATCTTCTGTATTACCCATTGGAAATGTATCCCTTCACTTCCACTTGCTAGGAAACAAATTTTCTGGTGTTAGGAGTAATAGCTAAAGAAACAGAAATGCCTAAAAAGAAGCACAGGCAAGGGCATAGGGAACAAAAATGTTGCTTTGCATTGTGACATTATTTCATAGTTATCTATTTTTTCCCTAGTTTGTAGGAGTAGGAGAAACAATATTACACATTTAAAAGAAGGATTCTGGGACTTCAAGTGTACTTTAAATTTTGAATACGTAATCTAAAAGTTCTATTTTGTAGATACGAGGATAAATCACTATTTCTGCTTCATTGAATGTGATTTTAGTGGCTGTCTTTTTTTGTCAGACTTCTGGTACTAAGATCTGTCATCATTGCATGTTCTTTTTCTATGACTCTAGCTAGCCCTTTAAACCTACCCCCAGGTTTGTGGAATAATCATGAGCACAAGAAGCCAAAAATATGATTTAAGATTAGCCTTGAAGTCTGCTTCAAACAGCTCTGGCCAGCAGCAGTGTTATGGTTTTGGGCTGGTGGGGATCCCTGCTGCCCTGTATGCAGGCACAGTATCCTTGCTGGACGTGTGTGTGCATAGCTGCCTGTGGCACATGGAAGAAATAAGACTCAGATAGATTATACAGAAGATTATAAAGTTGTGGTAGGGGAAAACATCTCTGTTGTCAAGGCAAGGGCCACCACATCCTAACTCCTGCTCTGTGCCTTGTGTTGTAGCTGCAACCAAAGACACCCTGCTGTTTTTCCAATTCCTCCAGGAAGCACAAGAGGAGCCTACACTGGATGACCCAAAACAGTGCATGAAAACAGCTGAGGTTGCTGTGAAAGAGCAAGCTGGGGGATGAGTGCCAGTTCAGCTGCTTTGTTGCAGCTCTGCACCTGCACAGAGCAGAGTAGGGCAGCTGCAGACAGGTAAATTAGTGCAGTAAAAAAAAACTTTGAAAAAGATGTGCTGCTTGTCATTGAGCTTTTGTGTGGTTTGTACAAAATCTCTTGTGATGCTTCATAACTTCGAGGCACGAGGCACAGATTCCCGTGTGGAATGTCAAGTGGTGATCTGCAAGGAATCAGTGTAATTTTGTGAACTGCTTTTCTCTTCAACTAGCTCTTCTCTATTTGACCAGATTAGGAGAAGTAGATGTCATCAGAACAAAAATAACAGAGAAAATTCATGGTAATGGTAAATTATGAGGATGTTGACACCAAGTATTGGACTGGAAGGTGGGAAGGGACAGAAGAGTCCAAATCTTCTGGATTAGAGGTGAATAGGTACCTTGGTCTCAGCCTTCCCAATCTGAGGTCATATCCTCAGAATGTACTGTATATTTCTCTTTCCAAAGGAAGGAAGTATAATAATTTCAGCACTGAGAACCAGTACTGTTGGAAATGCTTCCATAATGTTCTTAGGTAAAACAACAGATGCCTAAGCAAAAAAGCAAGTGTGGCAGTGCTCCTATTTGTGAAGGTCTGAATAAGTCTGTTCAGTAAAAGCAAAATTTAGAACAAGTACTCAAACCACCAGTCTGTTTTGTGCTTATGTGCAAAGAACATGCTAAACAGAGAGATATAACACCCAAATACTCATTTGCCAGTGGAAAAACAGCCCCAGGTTAATACATGGAAACAGTTGTAAATCTCCAATGCTAAATGAGCAGGAAACATAAACAAGACTAAACAAAAGTTAGCTTGAAACCTATGATGCCGTGGCAAAGAAATGACAGTATGAAACACAGAGGTAGTTCTTCAGTATTATCACTTCATTATATCTGCACCTTTCCAACAAAGGCTTGTCATATTATCAATTCCACCATTTGTTGGCAAATGATGAAGCATGATAATCTGTCAAATCATGGGTAGTATACTGAGCAATAATATTTAAGAAACTCCTGTCTCGCTCTTTAAAAAAGAAAAATATTTGATGCTGATAATAGAAAAATCAATCTTTCAAGGAGGGGATGCAAATATGTTTTTTCAGCTGCAGAAGTTTCTGCAAAGTTACCTCTTTTCACAGTGACAAATTAAGTATGTAAGATGGTACAAGACTTATTTTTCTTTTTCTCTATTTATTAGGGCTGTTCTAGAATATTAAATCTGCATACAACTACTGCAGACTTTTCCTCCTCATTGATACTTTGTTTTATATGGAATATATTTTTACATCATTTAAAAATATTGCTCTCTGCAAAACACTTTTATACTCTATTTTTCATTTGCATTCCAAATAATTGCTGTAGAGTTTTCTTATTCTTAGCAGAAGGAGATAGACCCCCAGATGTATTTCCTTTTGTTTTTCTTTCTTCCTTCTCCCCTGTGTAAATACTCTTACAAAAGTAGATTTAACAAAAGACCATTCACTATAAAAAACTTCCTCAGCAGTGACATGATACACCACACACCCACTTGTGTAGTCTTTATCAATAACAACAGAAACAGTGTCAAGTGATAAAAATATATGTGATTTAAATCAGCCATTTTGGGAATATATTTATTCAAGACCCTTCAAGCGGAGATGAATAGCAAGTTTCTAAAAGTGGTTTTATGAGGGTAAGCAAATGAGTCACTATTTGTATTCTAGAGCAATGGAGTTGGGCAAGAACAACACTGCAAGAGGGAATAAGCAGTCGTATCTAACTGTTCATTCTATTACATTCATCACCACAGGGTGTATCTGTGCATGTGAGGTCAAGGTCAGCGATGCTTGCTCACATGAATCATTCTCAGTGCTAATGAAAAACACCCCTGGTGCAGCGTGCTGGAACACCAGCAGCTCCGGCAGACTTCTGGCACTCCAGACTCACTTGTGCGAGCCACAATTCGCAGGTGGGGCAGAACGGCCGTGGTGGGGGACATCCGGGGCTTGGGATGGATGAGAGCTCAACAGGGGCTGTTGGTGGAGATGGGCATTGGGAAGAAGGAGGATAATTTTTGACTGGAGGACAAAGCAGGGCTGCTGTGGGCCAGCTATGGCTCCTTTACACCTTGGCTGTTTGAGTTTCAAAGCTGAAGAGTCTTTAAAAATGAAATGTTAATTAAAGTATCGCAACCTGGATCTAAGTTAGTTTCCAAATAATTAAGTTTTAAAGTTATGATAACAAATCCTAATTATCTTTCTCCACAAGTTTCTTGAAGTCAAGGAAACAGAGATGGAATATAGTGGCACATGAAGATGGGTTTATTTTTCTTCTCTCTCCCTCCTCCTCTTTTAATCAGTGCAAATTCTGCATATGTTTTCTCTGTATTTCCGTGTCCATACAGAAAGGATACATTTTGTGGAAGTGCTGATCACATATATACATCTATGTGTATGAAAAATTAAAAATCAGCCATGGAATAACTTTTCAGTGTTGCTGCAGTGACTACTATAATTTGATATGCAAGCAGATTTATTACTAAGATCGCAAACAAAAGTTATGCGCATTATGTTTCTTGCACTGCAATAATCCTTCTACAGAAATTTTGGCCATCCCTCGCCAAAGCCAGGGAAGGAGCTCGATGGCCGGAGGAGTCCCCGGGACTCTAGCGAGGAAGAAGAGGGTGCTCCGCGGAGGTGAGGGAGGGAGGGAGGCAGGCTGTTGTCTCACCACACATGGTCTTGTGGGAAGTGGGAATCTCAGGTTGAGTTACTCATCGGTATGGAGTCAGGAGTGTGCACAACCAATGATTTTGATGGCAGGAGGTAACGTACACATGTTTTTCAGGGAAGGTGCTGTAGGAGGACTTGCCGGCGGGCAGGAGGAGGTTTGTGCCGAGGGCTGTCATTTCCCAAGCGCGGAATTCTTCTCATCCCAGGAGCGCATCACCGCCGCCTCCGATGCTCTCCCTCCCTACGGTACGAGCAGGGGGCTGGCGGCGCACGGACCGAGCCGGGCAGGGGGGGCGGGCGCCGTCCCCAGGGCTGCTCCCGGTGCCCCNCGGCGTGCTGGCGGATGCGGAGCGCGGCGGGCGGCAGGAAGGAGAAGCCGCCGGGCGCCAAGCCCCAGCCCCGGCACGGTAAGGGGGCGGCCGCGGCGGGGGTCGGCGGGGCGCCCACCGAGGTGGGACGGGAGCCCTGAGGTCCGCGCGGGGCAGCCTCGAGGCCAACTTGCCTGACACTTGTGTTACCCGCTCGGTCCCTCCGGGGCAGGGGCATCCTTTTCTCCTTTCCCCTCCAGCGGGTGCGGAGGGAGAGGAGCTCCCAGCTCCCAAATTCCTCCGAGCTGCGCCTTATGTCTTATTTGCCCAGGCGAAAGGAGAGGAACGGTGTTCGCGCGCGTTTTGGCATCTTGCTTTGACAGCGGCTTCTTTGATAATTTTTGCAGAAAGCATTTCTCATCTGACAAATGCCAGTGAACCTGAGAAGAGTCCCCGAAATCTCTTTTGGCTTTCATGATCTTAATGTCCGGAAAGCACTGTTGAAAATATTGCCCTGTGTGCTGTTGTCTCCTCCTCCCTTACTTGTTCGGGGAGGCAGATGCTCTGTTTGAAGGCTAAACAACACACAGACAGTTCTCCCAAAATCAGATCCTGACTTTGAAGACATAGAGTGGAGTGGTGTTCCACGAACTATTGAAAGCAAGTGTTGAGGTTCATGACCCTTGTGTGCTAAGCACTGAATGCAGTTTACCCAGAGCCAAATCTGTCATGTACGGTTTCCTTACTGCACTGCTTGGCTGTCACCGATCTCTGCTTTGAGGAACAAACCCAACTGTTTGTGGGTCTGGTTGCAATGTCTGGAAATCTCACTAGAATTTGTTCTAGTTGTGTGTTCCCCCTTGGGTTTTAAATCCACTATTCGGTTAAGTGGGTCTGCAGAGGTCTCTGACCTAATCCTTCAAGGGTAAAGGAACAGCTTAAGTTGTGCTTGAGTTCTGCCTCAATTTGCGTTTGTTTGTTGTTGTTTATGTTAGTCCCCAAAGTAACTTTGTGTCTTTTCCTGAGAAGCTAATTTGGCTGAAGGAGTAATTTGTACTCTTTACAAGTCCAGAGGTTGCTGTAGCTCATTCAGTAATCTTGATGACAAAAATGTTGGGATTATGGGGAGCCTGGTACCTCAGGTGTTGATGTTTTGAGAAGATGCTTGCTAAGAAAGTACTACACTCAAATGCAGGTCTGAAATGAAAGCAAAGTCAGTGTTTCTTCCATTGACTGTCACCTGGATGTTTCTGAGCTGGAGTGCTTCTGCAGCAGTATCTCCTTTTTCATTTTGCTTCTTTGTGCCCCTTTCACAAGCCAAAAGAGGAAGCAGACTAAAAGTTGAAGCAAAGATTTTGTCAGTGGACGTCAAAACCCCTCTAAAATAAATTCTCTAGGGGAAAAAAAAGTGTTAGACATTTAGAGAAGAAAAGTGGTTGTTTAAAAGTAATTGTAAATATTTATCCTATTAATTCTAAGTATAATGCTGGTAGTAAGGACCCACATGTTGATGTTGATGGGAATCCTTTAAGTTGTGCACCTATTATATCTAGGTAGTACACAGCAGCTAGGCACACAGACCAAAATTCTGGATGCAGTGAATTCAGTGGGAATGTTGCCACTGACCTAAGAAGAGCCAGAATTGAATCCACAGACTGTGTAGTGTGAGGGGGTCGGGCCAAACTGTAGACATTTGGCTGATTCAGCTGTGCAATTGTGGCAAAGTTTATAATCCTGCATATGCTGCTATGATTAATATGTTATCATAATAACTCTAAATTAAATTAGTTAAATTACAGAGTTATAAAATAACTTGGTTCTAATTTACCTTAAGAAAAAAGGTGTGGTATGCTTCAGTCTATCAGGATTGCTTCTTATAAATGTTTTCTAAAGTATCATATCATACTGAATTCACGTTTAAGTAATTGCTGCAACAACACAGAACACTGAATTACACTGAAGCCCATACACTTTGCATCCTTTCAACTGTCATTTAAAAATAAGCACTCTATTGTATTGCCTTTGCAAAGTGAACTAGACTTAGTCACCAGATCATTTACTAATCTTTGACAGCTCCAAATGTAAGGTAAAAATGAAATTAGAGTAATTTGCATGTCCTTAATACTGATTGTCTGCTATAGGGAAATATTTGACGTGAAAACCAAAGATGTGACATTACTTTAGTATGCTTACAAAATTTTCAAAGTTACAGAAACACTCTCTTTTCCAAGAATAGGCTTTTAAGTAAATTTCAGCTTTTGTAAGCAGCGTTGATAAATTCATCACGCAGGAACAGAGAACTTAAAATGTTTAAGCTAATGCATTAGAGGGGTTATAAGTAAGATATAGCTAAAAGTAAAATTGTGGTATATGAACTGCCAGCGATTTTTAACTAGCAAACAGACTGACACATTTGGCTCATTTATACCTGCATGCATTCAGTTATCAAAGTGAGCTGGGAACTGTTCACAAGAGAGCTGTATGAAATACTTTGAAATTTGGGAAGGAATATTTTTTGGGAAGTAATATTTCTTCCTAATCTCTGTTTTTGCTACAAAACCATTTCAATGGGCTGCTGTCCTGCCTTGGTAAAAAGTGTCATAGCTCTGTGGATCTCAACAGCACTGTTATGATTGACACCATCTGAAGACCATGCACAATATTTCTGTGTATGTTTGGATTAAGATATGTTTATTTGGGCATCACTTAAGGATCTAAATTGGCAGGGTGCATATTGAGTTGCAGCTGAGCAAACCTGCCATTTAACTGACTCAAGTTACAAATATTTTCCAGCTTTGACATTTTTCTCACCTTTTACATGAGGACTTATGGAGACTTTTTTATACTTTTCTAATATTTAAAAATACAGGTATGAAAATTTCCTTGTGCTCTCATGTGTAAAAGTTCTTGTTTTACAGGTTTTTTGGTTTCATATCATGCAAAGCAATATAAAGCAGAACTGGCACTTCCACCCATTGTGATCTATACAGTAAATGAGGTCTTGTCAAGATTCCAGCAAAAAGTTTAAGATCCTGTTGAGATGATGAATATTAAGAGTCTTGTAAAAAGTCCATTTTTAAATTATCTAATGTTGGCTTATCATTTGTAACTTACCTGTAAAATTTCCAAAGAACTTGAAAACTGACAGCTGCAGCCAGAATTCTATTACAGATTCTCTTTAGGCAGAAGATGTTTAGAAGTAACATAACAAAAAATACATAAATAAAGTAATATTTTAGTGTACTGCTTGAGAAAATTTTGAAATATTTGTATGAGAAAACCTCCTCCCTTGAGGAGTAGATATGGAAAGATTGTGACTAAAATCTGTGAAACAGAAATGAGTTTTAAATTACTTGGTGCCACCAGAAATGACTTCTGGAGAGAAAGCAATGTTTTATATCACTTTTAAAGCTATGGGAAAGTTAGTATAAAAACACTTACCAGGAAAAAACAGCACAAGTAAATAGTGCTGGCTGTATGTATGTCCACATAGGTAACATTTTAGACAGAAAACAATTACTTTCAATTTATTTGATTTTTTTTTAAAAGGAGCTCACAAAATGTGCCATATTTAGACTGGCAAGTGCAAGTCCTCTGTGCTTCAGCCAGCACAATGAAATCAGTTGGTTTTATGCCAATATGTGGAATTATACCCAGGTAGGCTGGATAAATGAATATGTGCTCTAACAACGCAGACCACTTTTTCACCTGGATCTGCTGACTAATTTTAGTCTTCACCTATCTAGAGTTGTCACAGAATAGGACAAAAACTCTTGTTGCCATATCTGTTTGGTGTAATGGAAAGGTTGTAGTGTGAGAAGGGTAGAAGTCAATGTATTGTTGCTGCAGAGACGTGGTCTCTTCCAACTGTGTTGAACTGCTGGGAGGATGGAGAGAGAGGAAGAAACCCTACAAACCTGTTCATAGTTCTCCTCTTGAATAAGCTCAGTTGTATGCAAATATGGAAACATCCAGGTTGCTCCTGGACTAGGCTAATGCCACAGTTAAGAGTAAGGAAATTAAATTGTGCTTGAGCTTTCTACTTTCAGATGTTCTCATCTTTTTACATTTCTTCTTGAAATATTCAAGAATGTGCTTCAGTATTTTCTGTTGGCTCTTCCTTTTCTTCCTTCTCTGTCTCCTGGGAAATAATGTTGTTGGTTGTGTTGAGGTAGTCATAACCAAATCTTCTGTTTTACTTGAGGCGTAGTTCTCTCACCTCACTTTTGACATGTGCCTTGTTGTAGCATTTGTGAAAGTAAATGTCTGAAATTAATGTAGGCTTTATATATATATATATTTATATATATATATGTACATGCTTAATATAAAGGGATAGAAGTTTTCTTCTTGAAGCAAGTAAGCATCTTTTCTGTGATCAGCTGGAATAATCTGCAGGTAGGTTTTAAATATTGAAACATTTTCCTAGCCTATATGTTCAGAATGTGTGAACATTGATGTTACTGCTGTTTACATCTACTGACACTTTGATGCCTCAGCCACTTTTGGGGTGTCATTAGTAAGGCAGTGTTTTTACTGTGTAATGCAGACCTTGCTCTGAAGGCAAAGTTTTCCAAACAAATGGATGGGTAAGGAAGGATTTTGGCCTGGAGAACAAGAGGGGTTGGTTTACCAAACATACTTTAACTTGATTAGCCTTTCCCTTTTTCCTTTGATGTAAGTGCTAGCTAGCTGTTACCTCTTTTCTGTGGTTGTTTCTGTTTGTTTGTAAAAAACTATTTCTTGTTTCTTTTGTTTTGTTTTTCAAATTAATTCCCTGTAAGAAAGGTAATACCCTAGTGGATGCCTAGTTCATAGCAGAGGATATTTATGATACTGATAAAACCTAGTATTATAACTTCCTCAATTAGAGATAAGTAATCACAGCTAAAAATCCACAGATCATTCTAAATTTTAATTTATGATAGAATGAAAAACCCACAATCTAGATCTTAGAAGCAGACTCCAAAAAAAGTTTTCTGATACTTATTTAAATCTAATTTTGGTGCAGAAATGTAGTTAAGAAACCAAAGACATCCCTTCCATTTCATAACCAGATATATTTTTCTGACTTTTATTTTTTTACAGAATATTTGGGTAGTTTTAGTCAGACAGAGTCTCAAGTAACCTTGCTGGGAAGTACAAGGTGTGATCTAAAAGGAAAAAAGAAGGAATCACTTTCCTGATCATTTGGCTTTTGCTGTTGAAAATTCTGAAGCTAGGTGGAATGATTACTCTGACAGAACTATAGAAAATATCTCATTTCAGTACATTCTGAAATATTTTATATTTTGAGTAACCCTGGCTCTGGGGCATTTTATATTTGCTTCTGGAAGTTTCCAGTCCTAGTATTCAGTTTAACATCTCTGCCTTTGTCTTTCCATTTAGCATTGCCACGTTAAAACAATGAATCATCTTGTCCATTAACTACAGTTGGAATGTGTGTTTATGCACTGAATTTGTTTTGTCATGTTGCCTTAATAATTGATTGGAACTGTGGCAACTCCTGACTGCTTTCCCATATGAATTTGGTCTATTCCCAGTGCTGTTCTGAGCAGTAGAAGCATAAGCCATCGCCAGACCTGGAATGTCTTTATCCTCTAAGGATTTAACTTGTCTTTCTTCTGAAACAGTTTTCATTTTCTGTCTTCATGCATATGACATTGTGTAGAGGATGTAATATTTCCTATAACAGTTGAACAAGGAATATTGTTATTGTAGGTTCACTTTGATACATTCTGTTTTGTTGATGGATTTTAAATTGGTGCTGATTAATATGTTGAAACATTAAATAGCAAGTTAAATAAAACTATAATGGCATTCTTTGAATAATTTAGAGGAGTGGCATGGTGCAAAGGAAGGGGCTACAGGGTAGGGAGGCTGAGCAAGCAAATGCAAATTTGTACCTCTTGCCTTGTGAATGAGCTTGAAGATAGCACTTTGGTTGCTATTTAGGCAGTGTTTTGAAAATAAATGCTCTTTTATTAAAAAGGCATTACATTAGCAGTTCCTTGAGTTATTAAATAGCATTTGCCTTAACTATGTAGTAGTATAATTGAGATTATTTTCTTTATTTCCATGAAAAAAATTTTGTTTCTTTTGGAAGGTAAATACTGAAGGATCTTCTTAATAAATAAGCCCAAAATACTGTGTAAAATGTGTTCTTTTGTAAAATGTGTATTTTAAGATGGCTTTGTGGTCTTGTCTTGTGCACTGTGATATCTAAGAATATTTTTTGTGTGCTCTCTATGACCAATTTTCATTGAGTTGTTGGTGCCACATTCCTGTGGAAAGCATCAAAAAGTAGAAACAAGGAGTAAGAACTAGTGGGTAGAACCTTCTCCTGAAGGCAGATTAAAGTAGAACTGTTGGTTTGTGATAATGAAACCAAGAGCCTGTGGAAAAAAGCAAGAAAAAAGAGTTGTTATTGTCAGTGACTGCATTGCGCTTTGCTGTGCAAACCATTCCAGTATTTTGTTCAATACTTATTGCTCTGAAGCTCTGAAACTACAGAGCTGTCTAAACTGCTGGCATTTGTAGTGAGGGGGAGGAATGGGAGGTTGAGAAGAGATACTCCTTCTCCAGAAGTTGGGTTGAGTAAATTCATGTAGTGTAACCAGATGTCCTCATCAGTTTCATCTCTTTGGCTGATTGTCACTGTGGTTTCATGTGGGAGGTCATGGTTGCTGCTAGACAAGAAGTGGGTGTGAGTAAAATTTTTTAGGAGGTAAGTGAGAGGAGGTTCTGTAATGAGAAGCTGTACACAGAGAGATCAAGGGACCCCTGTGTTGTATTCATATCAGCAGGACTGCAAAACAGATGAGATGCTGTGTTCTGGAATGGGCAGAATGTTTCAAGACTTCTGCATCATTTTAAAATATAAGACATCTTCATAATCAACTCGTGACATCAGTAATGTGTTCCTTGCAATGTTCAAACCTGAATTAGAGGGAATGGGAACACAGTATTCAATTTTTATTTAACTTAGAGGTGTGATTTTTTGGCTTTCTATCTACTTGGAATTCCAAGATATATTCAAGCCTGTAAATCCATTTAAAAACTGGAAGAAACTTTTTTTTTTTAGATCACTATATGTGTTTTAGGGAAACACGGTCTTTTGCAGTCCTGATGATGTTGGACTTCTGTGTATTCTCTATGGCAGGACTGCTCCCAGTTGAGGTATTGATTTCAGTTAACACCAAAGTTGCCTGAGGGATGGTCAGTTGTTTGTGTTAATGGTACTGCTGGGTGCAGCCTAAATTGCTTCGAGCTTTTGGTCTGGAAAGGCAAGTTCTAATGAAGCAAAAAAGAATTTACCACTGTTTTTACACACTGTGTGATTGTGAAGGATTTCTTGTTATTTTTCACAGAGAAATGGTAATAATCTGGTTAGAACAGAATCATATATTGTTGGGGTTTTTGTTTGTGTGGGTAGTCTTTGTATTCTTAATTCCAGGCTGAAAAGCTAGTCCCAGCTCAGTTACTTTAATTTTTGGGAGAGGACTGTATTGCAGGTGTAAAGGGAGGAAAATGATCACCTTACAGAAACTGCAGCGGTTGGAGTGAGGTTCTGATCTTTGAAGGGTTTGATCTTGTGGGCTGTAGCTGCTTGCTGAATGCACCAGATCAGGGAGCTGATTTTTTCAGGCTTTCTGAATTCTTCTGTTTTGGCACTTGTTCCAGGAAGAGAGCACACAAATGATGTCACAGAAGAGATGATTAAGTGACACCCGAGAGTTTTTCAGAGTTCTTAGCTTCTTAGCAGCATTGAACAGTTGTTCCATTGCAGGGAGGGTTAAGCTGAAGCAGCACCCTTGACTAGCTTATTTTCCCTCTTATTCCTGTACCAACATGATGCCAGTTTGATGGCAGATGGACGTTTTTAGCCCAAGGCTTTTGTATTCTGCAAACTCAAACTCCGTTTTATGATTTTCTTAGCGTAAAAAGAGGAAAGTGGCAAAATTATATATTGATGTATTTTGACAATCGTATATGGCTGTTTGATGGTGGTGGTGGGGGTTTGTTTGTTTGGTTTGTTTTGGTTTTTTTTTAAAATCTAGTTAAAATATTTAGATCCAATAAGTTTGGATTGTCTTCAGCATATCTGGTGGAAACCTGAGGAATACATAAAATGATTCAGGTTGGAAGAGTCCAACGGAACACCTCTAGTCCAGTCTCCTACTCTCTGTCAGCTGTGAGATGAGATGAGGTTGCTCAGGGCTTTCTTCAACCCAATCTTGAAAACATCCAAGGAAGGAGTGCACAAAGTCTGGCAACTGGTTACTTTTTCACATCAAAAACCCAAAGAGGGCCTGCTAATTTTGGAAAAGTGGGAGTTCTAGATAACGTGCATCTTCCTAGAAACAAGTCCAAGAGTAAGTGGTGCTAAAGTGATTCCACTGATGTTATGAAGTACCACTTACAAAATATAATGAAAGCTGCCTTATTTTAGGATGTTCCAGAAAAGATACTTTGGAAAACTAATAATTTGCTAAATCCATAGTGTTCTGAATAAAAATAATTTGAGCTATTCCTAGGCTTGCAGCCCATTATCTGAGTTCACCTAGAAGTTTACTTAACTTTTTGAGAAATACAGAGGAGTACGCCAGCTGTCTGGCCCTTCAACTCTGTGCATAAACCAGAAGTGCAGGTAAGAGTTTGTGATGAGAATCGTCTTAGCAATCTGAGTAACTGAAATGTTCCAGTGTCACTATAGCACAGAAATCTCTGGTCATTATGGAACGAGTCTGAAAGGCAATGCTTTATTTTTTGTTTGTTTTCTTTTTGTTTTTTTGGGGGGGAGGGGCAGGGAGGAGAGGTTGTGTGGGGTGTGTGTGGTTTTTTGTTTTGTCCTGTTTGGGTTTGTTTGGGGTTTTTTTGTTTTGGGTTTTTTTTTTTTTTTTTTAATTTTCTGCAAGGTCCCAGCTTTGGGACAGTAATGAGACTGCTTGTTCTGATGTTCCCCTTGACACTCTGCCCACAGAGTGAGTGGATTTCTCTGGATGTCCCCTGTGTCTGGCTTAAGGAATTTCACAAAGAACCAGCAGCTCCACTGCATCTTTATGTTCTGGTGTCTTCTTGTGTACAAGCCTACAAGTAAATAATTTTCTGTCAATATTCCTATGTAAGAAATCTCCATGTAACATAGCCTGCATGCAGTAGTACAACCTTGCTGGTAATATATTTTCCTGATATAAAGGAGTACTGTTTTTCTTTAAAAAGCACATTATGACTTTTTGTATTAACTGCTATTGTCCCACATATCCTAATTAATTCAGCTATTTGGTATAATTAATTTGTTAATGCTTCTGCGGTCAGGTAATAAGATACATTGGCCCACCAGCAGTCTCAAGGCACTCATGTTAAAAGATTGTTTAGAGACTCATTTTCTTTGCTTAATAATATTTTAATAAGACCTTTCATTGAGCTCTGTGGCCATTAAAGTCTTATTTTTGAAATTTTCTCTTCCTTGTCTTGTCCTCAAGTGTTTGTTTTTGTTTTGTTTTCTTTAAATCTGACATGAGATTTTATCTTTGTTCCACTGTTCTTTGCAGGTTTTGTTTTTAATAAGTAGATGGGTAAGAACTTCTGTCAGTACAGATATGATTCAGAAATCTTTGATCAGTGGTTTTCCTTGAAGCCTACAGTCCTGGTAATACTTCCGGTTTCAAAGCTAGGGGCAAAAGATGATTGAGAAACTAGTTCAGTAAATAGAAGTCATTTATGATTTTCCTAATGTAGGGAAAAAAATAAGAACTCTATCTGCTACCAAAGTTGTGAAAATTTAGCAGTGGCTGACCCTGTGATGCAAATCCGAAGATGGATTTCTCCCATTTCTGATATTTTACATGTTTCTTGAGAATTAACATTTGTACTTCAACAGTTGTTTTTTAAAATGTGTCTGTGTTTGAGAAAGGGTGTGTGAAGCCAATCCATACAGTAGAAGGAATTGCCAAGGAATTGCTGTGTACTAATAGCTTTTTCAGGAATGTGTGTTCTCTGGTCATAACTTACAGAACCTTGAATCTGGCACGGCAGAACGTGCAGAGCGAAGGGTGTCGTGAGGAGCTCTCCCTGCCAGAGCAGCACTGCGCAGTGCGTGTCTGTGTTTGCCACGCTTTGTTGTTTGTGTGTTTTTGCCACAGAAGACATGCAGCAGTCACAGCAGGCACTACTGAGCAGCGTGGCTGGGAGCTCTGCTGCCATCTGTGTTAGCGCTGCCTGCTGCTGTTGTGTGCTTGCTTCCATATGTATAGCTTAGCACTTAGCCTCTGCAGCCACTGGAGTAATAGGTCTGAAAACAGTTGTGATAATTGAATGATGGCAAACATTCATTTAAGAAGTTAATTAATTTGTTTTCAATATATGTTCTGTCTTTATTTTTTTTCTTTAATATCTCCTACTCCTGCAGAAGCATTTCATGAGATACTACTGCTCAGTCCAAACTTGAACTCATCACTTTTGGCTTTGTACATCGTAATAGCCTCCACAGCAACCACTGTGATGCCATAAACAGAGGGTTTAACTTCAGGTGAAGAATGTAGGCAGCAAAAACAGAATAACCCATAAAGGAAAATGTGGGAGGATGGGGAAGACAGGGAAAGTGATTATTTTGGCTTTCTGTGTAGCAATACACCACCCACCCTCCCGGAAGTTTGGTTGTTTTTTTTTTTTTTTAATATATCTTTACTGATAGCTGAAAGAAAATAAATTCTTTTATGGTGTCAGAGTAGACTTCCATTTTAGACAGTATAATTGAAAATATATACAAGTAATGGAGTTATATTCTGCATGAGGTTTCTTTTTCTCTCTTTCCATTCATTTTTAAAAAATCACTTTAGTAAATCCACCGTGGGAGGATAGTTTTGCTGCTGTACTTTTCCCAGGATGCAGCAAAAGAAATTGCATTTGCAGTTCACAGAGAATGAAATTAGACTTGCTCTGTCCTGATGATCCACTACTCCTACACCCAGCACATTTCTGGGAGAGACTCTTGCTTGCTATAAGAGACATTGCCCTGACTGTACTTGCACCTGCTCTTGTGCATGAAGGAACAGGCATGGATTTGGGCCCACGTAGCCCCCAAATTAGAATTAAGCACTGTATGGAGTGCCTCTGTGTGGGTCTGCCTCCTTCCTCTCTGAGGCGTTGTTCGTGGAAGGGGAGAGTTCAAACACATCACTTAGTTTGCTTATAGGGGTTGAGACAACTTTCTGTTCTGTAATAGATTTATTTCTGCTCAGAAATACCATGGTCTCAGAGAGCATCAGGCAGCTGAAGGATATCCATTTTTGTCTTGCACCGTCTAATGTTCAACCTATAGTTTGGTGCTTGACTGTGAAATCAGTAGAAAGTAATTGGGAAATGCAAATGTCATTGTGGCATCTGGAAGAGCAGACTGGGATTTTTTTCTTTTTTTAGTTGGACACACTCCTTTTTCTTGTCGAGTAATAAAATCTTGCTCTTTAACCCTTCAGCCATCCATTAGAGATTATGTACATAAACCTTTATTTCTTGTCTTTTGTTTCTAGCCAGTTCTTTTTTTTTTTGGGGCAGTGGCTTCTCAAAACCAGCTTCAGTTAGACAAACACTCAAATGACCTTAGTGCTCATGTAGCAGCTTAAGTACCTGTGTGCCAGACTGCACAGCAATAAGTACTTCCTTTCCTTACAGAACAGAAATTGAGTGCATATAGCACCTATGGAGAAATACAATCTCAAACAAGTGCACAGAAAGCCCAAGGATCAGGAAGGATTTCTGTTTAATATAATGCTGATCCTGTGCTCCACAAAGCTGGTTAATGTGGGGAGCCTTACACTAGATCGATCTGTCTATATCTGTCTATATCTATCTATCTATCTATCTATCTATCTATCTATCTATCTATCTATTCAACAATTCCAGCAGTTTTCATTTACATTTCAAAGGCAGAGAGAGACTGAGAGTACTCATATTTGTAATTCCAGTATTCCAACAGTCCCTCCATCTGGATGGTTGTTCCTGTGAAACTGACACAGTCTGGACAATTTTCATCAATTTCATTTTTTCCATCTTCTCAGATGAGCCTTTAATCTCTTGCTTGCTGATCCCTGGTTTATATTCAGATTTGACAGCGATAAGATGGCAGTAAATATCTTGATATAAAGGTCTATAAAGTAGAACTGTTGTTTCTCCCCTTACTCCTTGGTGAGGTAAAATTTTATTTGTGAAGTGTGAATAACTTTGAAGCATAAAGCTGCCTAGTTTTGGACCATTTTCAGGTGGATTTATTAACAAGTGAGATGTTTATTATTTTCTTCCCCTCTTAAAAAGAGAAATAAAAGACTTGTTCGTGACCTACTTCTTAATATTTTTGGAAGTGAATTTGATATCAACTTGACTAATTATTCTGTTTCCCTAGAGGCTGATAAGATACTTTTCCAAATAAGATCTGAGATAATAGTTATTTGACATGTGGATAATAATTTTCATTCCTAAATAAAGCCATTCTGGAATAATTTTAATGTCAATAAAAACCTTAACATTAACTGAATCAAAATATGTTTAATAGTTGCATTTAGCAAAAGCCTGCCCATGGTTTGGAGTTTTTTTTTCATTGTTTTGTATACATGTGTTAGCAGCATAATTTCTGCATCTATTTTGCTTCCCATCAAAGTGGAAAAATCCTTTCTCTCTGCCTTTTAAGCTATCCTCTGCACAATCTCACAGGTCAAATTAATGGTAAAAATATTCAAAATAGAAAACTGGAGTTTCACACAAAATGATGAGCATACCAGCTTCAGTGCAAGCCATGCCTATGGAATAAAGCACTTTTGTTCAAACAATAAGCTGTAATCAGTCACGTTTCATTTTAATATTTTTTTTTCTTGAATAATTTTTCCTGGTTGTGTCTCTCCTTTACTTTTTATATTCTTATTTCTAATTTTGGCATTATCCCATTGTAGCCTGTCTGCCTGTACTTAATCATGGGAGGAAAAAGACTCTAAATACACTGCCATATTTTATTTCTTTCTCTCACTCTTCTTTTCATGATAAACTAATTTCCATGTCTATACTGTTCCAAAAATTCTTCCCCTTTTACTCAGCTCACATAACCTCAGTTAAATCTGAGCTTCATTCTCAGAGACAGGAATTTAAATGTGGTTTCTTCCCCTCCTGATTAGGTCCTTGCCTTTCCTTTTTAGGATTTGGTGTTCTTGACACCTGTGTATTCAAATGTCCATCTGGCACGCTACAGAGTTTTCTAATTCTTTTATATATGTATATATTCTTTTATATATATATATATATATGTTAATTTTCTTAGAAATTTGTGGTGGTTTTCATGTATGTGAAATTATTCAGTATTTTTCTTCACGTTTGTAATGAGAGTCCAAATTGTCAGCCCAATGAACTCCAAATTCCACACTTGCTTATATAATAGTACTGTAATTTTCATTTAAGCTTTCTCTGCTTTCTCTTGGTTTTATGCCAATAACTTCAGGAAGATCAAACATTGTAAACTTTCTGGATATAACTTTAGAGGTAGAACAGAAGATTCTGAGGAAACCACACTCCTAACTGTATGCTTCAAACCCAAACTCCAGTCACCTGAGGTACAGAGGAGTGCTGGTGATGATTGTCCTCTTTGGAAGCTGCTGTTTTCCTTGATGTTGCTGTAGGAAAAGGTCTTTGTTGTTTTGGGTACATATGAGTTAGAGAACTCTGGAAATTGCTGACAAAGGGAAGATCTTATTTAGGACATTCCCATAGATTCTGTTGGGGTAGGGAAGGACTGCATTAGTGCTCATCACTGGCAAATGGTAAGAACCTTCTTTATTGGGTCATTGTTTCTGACAGCTTCATCCAGCTGCCTTTTCAGTTCTCTCTGGACATGCTGTTACAGAACTTTGAGAAACAGATTGAAAAGTTGCATGCAGTAAATGAGCAGTACAAGTTCCTTATTAATGCTACTTTTCCCTTTGGCAAGCTTTTAAACTTCAGAGAGTATGTTTCTTCCCCTGCACTTGGAATTAATTTTGTATGCCTTGACAGCCAAATTATTTGCTGTAGGAGTAAAACACCACATCTGTCCCTCACTGAAGCTGAACACTTTGACTGAGCTGGTCCTACCAGCTCGTGATAGCATCAAATGGTCCATGGGCCAGGAGAAAATCTTCTGGTAATAGGGAATTGCAATTTGTATGGGCAAATACAAAGCTGAGGTGGACTTCAACACATGGGGACAAGTTGCAAATAATTCAGCATTCAGGCAAAAGTGATAACCATCATTGTTCATGTGGCTGACTTTTAATTGTCAGCATGTGGCTGACTTTTAATTAGCTTGGAATTATGCTGTGCTGGTTTAGGTGAAAGACGGTAAAGATTTTGTCAGCTGAAAATAAATTGCTTGAGTTTTTTGCAATGATTATTACTGAAAACACCACAATTCCTTCTAAAAACTTGAATTCTATATAATATATATTTTTATATATGTTATAGCTATATATAAATTAAACATTGATGTATAAGAATAGAGTGCCTGTTGTGGAAAAGAGTGTGCACAACTCCATATGAGAGGGGATGCAGCATTGCCTGACTCGACCAGTTATAAGTGATTTTCTGGCAGTGAGTGAAGAGCTGAATTTAATGATTTAAACATACAGAGACCTATGGGCAATGTCTGCACAGTGGTTATTTGCATTTGAGAAATGGGAACAGGTATCCAAGGAATTTACTGAGGTAAGTTAATAGCTTTCTGAGTGTGCAGAAAGATATGTGTACTCTGGGGAAAGGTAGCTTTTGACCAAATCTGAATGCACAGGGCTTGAATGTTGTTGGTACTTTGCAAAATTGCTTATCAATAGCTTATTGAGTAAACAATTTACTTTAGCAAGTGTGGAATATTGTTAAGAGATGAAATAAGAATATGATAGCAGTGATAAGGAGAGTGATAGTAAAGACTGTGATTAACAAAACAGTAGAATTAGGACAGCAAAACCTCACACACAAGGTTTTATTTCCAGATAAAGAACATTCTACAACTGAGCCTGCACAAGGTGAGTGCAGTATGTTTAAAAATGAGATGTGGAAAAGAGGAAATATTGAAATGGACCAAAAAAGTGAAGAGGACTATAATGTACAGTGGTCAGCAATAATCATCATTCCAGTTCATTCCAGTGGAAAAAAGTATTTGATAAATGTCCTAATCACAGAGTGAAACAGCAGAGAGAGACCATTTTAGCTTTTCCTTAATGAAAGCCAGGAAGCAAACAAGAATCCTGAGCTAAAAGTCTTCGGGTGTCTCTGCCCTGCCTGTGGAAACTGACAGGTCTCAGAGTAGGAATATGATGATTTGTGAAAAAGCTAATTCATACAGTGAAACTGTTGCATGTTTGTATATTTATCAAATTTGTAAAACGTGGAGGAAACCAGTGAGGGCAGCTTTCCCACGTAAAGTTGGAATCATTAGGTTAGCTGTCAGGATAACTAAATCAGCAACTTGTTTTAGTTTATCTGTAAGAGGGCAGAAGACTGTAGAAGACCTGCATCTTTCAATAGACAAATTAACGCAAAGCAAGTAGTGAACAAAGAGTGACTGCCAACCCTCATAAAAAAAAATATATATCTACTGAGCAGTCCAGACTGAAAGGGAGGTGTGTTGGATTGGTGTTTTTTTTTGTTTTGTGGTGTTTTTTTTTTTTTTTTTTTTTTTTTGTTTTTTTTTTTTTTTTTTTTTTTGGTTTTTTTTTTGTGGGTTTTTTTTTTTTTTCTCCTCTTTTAAGTCCAGAAGTATGATTCTTGCACAGAGATAGTTGGGCTGCACCTAGAACTTTGTGTATCTGTCAGATGATATCACTAAATAAGAATGTCTTTGGAATTATGCTGGCATTTGGAATGTTTCAGAGGAAATTGAACCAGGCACTAGGGGAGCTCTCAGATGTTGATATTGTTGCTGGTAATGTTCTTGTTGCAAGGAAAGGAAAAGTCTGGGAAGAGATAGTAGAATACTGTGAGGTTGGATTGTAGCAACTCTTTGGGGCACACCAGGCAGTGCTTGTGTCTAAATCAAAGAATGAAAGGAAGAGTAGCACTTGTGGGATACCAAAGGAAGATCAGAGTAAATCCTAAGAGTGCCAGTGGTTCCAAAACTTTGTGGAAACAACAGTGTTAGCTACACTGTGATACTTCTGGAAATTCCCCAAAACAGGTGCTGGTGTAAAGACTGTACATGGTGGGGTTTGCTAGCAGAGTCTTTGGAGACACAGGTAGCTACAGGAGAGTAAAATTGGTAACAGATCTACCTAAAAGACCAGTGGTGAAGGTTAAAATAGCAGATCCCTGGCTGACAGTGTGTGACTGCTCACATTGCTTGAGAGCTGGATAGAAGTACAGCACAGGGACTGGCAGTGGGATCCTTTATGGCCTCTTGCAGTCCGTGGCACTACCATACAGCAGGCAACATGTGGAAGTAATTCATTCCAATCTTTTATATGTGTGTCTCAGCCTCTTATTTCTGCTTTTCCTGTCACAATTTCCTTCTCCAGGTCATCCCTGGCTTATTAAGTACTTTCAGTACCCCTCCTGTATTTTCTTGTCCCACTCCCTGTCTTCTAAGCCATTGACATCCAGTAATCTTTTCCAGATTTGTGGGAAAAAAATATGTCTTAGTCTAATTTTCCCAAAAAGTCTTTAGCCATGTCCCCAAAAAATTCTACCGGGGACAGATATTGAACAAAACAAAAGTCCAAAAAAAACCCCACCAAAAACCAACCAACCAACCAACCAAAAAAACCCAATCAAAAGTTTGGCAAGGTTCTGAGCTGGAAATGAGTTTTTCTTGATTGGAAGTGATGTGCAGTCCTACCAGGACTATTACAGTGCTTTGTAATTACATATTTTCATATAGATTTTGACTAAAAAATTGTTAAAAGTTTGAAGGACCAAATCATGCCTAGCAGTCACACCTTGCATTAATGGGAGACATTTGAAAGGGACTTAGTAAGATCTAGGGAAAGCAAAAATACACTTCAGTCTGACACTTGCCCACACTTAGGTATGGTAGTCAAGCATAATATGTCTAAGAGAACAAATGCATTATTTTTTTTGCTTAAATGTATTGGTTTTTTGATAGTGTTTGTGGATTTTGTGTAGATCTTGTGCAGTTATAATTTTTGAACAATTAAACTGCTACGTTGTGTGGTTTCAAAAAGGGTGGAGGTACAACAGGTGAACATGCATTGAATTTCCTTTTTGACCCTGTGTATATTTACTCGCAGGGAAATTCAGCATGTACTTCAATATACCCTGTTTTTAGTCTATTTTGGACCTCTGTCTTTAACTGAATGAAATAAATGTATGTGTTTATTACATTTGCCTTTTTATTTTGAAACAATCCAGCCAGGGAGTAGAACAACTGTCTTCTAGAAAGTTCCTACTTTGCGTGGAAAGTTTGTATCCAGAATAAGTCTCCCACTTCAGGAAGTTTTTGCTCTTAAACCAGACAAGATAACTTTACACCTGAATTAGTTTGTTTGTGTGCCCTCTATTTCTCTTGTTATTCATCATTTTAGTGTGGGCACACAGTTTTGCCCCATTGCTATTGCAATTCATGTGAAATTGATGCAGCTGAAATCACACAATTTTTAAATGCTTTTTACTTCTGTGTTCATATGTATAATAGGCCAGGGGCCCTAAACTCTCTGGAGAGTGACAAAATGTGTCCTGGCAATGTTAACACTGAACTGCAAAATTCTTGGCATATCTGGAAGCATGAATAGAAGAATGCACTAAAGGACTAGGGTTGCTTCAAGACAAACAAGCAGGCAGGAGAGGAAGCAAAGAAATACCACAGGAGGACTGTCAGAATACAGGCTGCCTTGGTGCCTATAGTGTTTGATGAAGGTCAGGTCAGAAAGCAGGCTCATATGAGAAAAGCACCATGTTCCCTGAAACATCTCTGTGTTAGACGCAGTAAATTCATTGAGTCCTAAAGGCTGATTTAGGCCAAACATCTTCTTTTCCCAGTGCTTGGTTCTAGATATGCCACTGTAAGGAGCTTAAACATGCTGGTTATGCATAATCTCTTGCACTGTTGTGCAGCAATCCTATTAAGTTAGTGAGGTGAGTGGACATCCTTAGTTTCCAAACACAGAGGAGAGCGAGCTAAGGATTTTTTCCTGTTATTTTGTTCCCTGCAGTTGCATTAAAAACTGAAGTTTTCCAAGGATGACTGAAATAATAATAAGGGCTGGTATATTTGGTTTGTGTGTCAAGGTTTTGTTAACGGGGGGGATAAAGGGGTGGCTTCTATGAGAAGCTACCAGAGCCTTGTCCTATGTTTTATACAGCCAATGCCACCTGGTTCCAAGATGGACCCACAGTTGGCCAAGACTGAGCCAGTCAGAGATGGTAGTAATGCCTCTGAAGTAACAGGTTTATCAAGGGAAAAAACTCTGCTGCACAACGGAAGAGAGAGAAGTGAGAATATAGAAAACAACTCTGCAGACACTGAGGTCAGTGGAGGAGGAGGGGCAGGAGGTGCTCCAGCCGCTGCAGCTGAGATTCCCCTGCAGCCCCTGGTGGAAACCACACTGAAGCAGCTCTGCTCCTGCAGCCCCTGGAGGGCAATGGGAGTGCAGAGATCCCCCTGCAGCCCATGGATGAGCCCACATGAGAGCAGTGGATGTGACTGCAGTAGACGGTGACCCCATGGGGAGCCTGCTCTGGAGCAGGGTCCTGGCAGGACTTGTGGATCCATTGAGAGAGAGAAGCTCACACTGGACCAGGTTTGCTGGCAGGATTTGTGACCCTGTGGAAGGGAGCCACAGTGAAGCAGTTTGTGAAGAACTGCAGCCTGTGGGAAGGACTCGTGTTGGAGAAGTTCATGAAGGTCTCCTTTAAGATGGACCCTGCCCTGGAGCAGGAGAAGAGTGCAAGGAATCCTTCCTTGTGGAGGAAAGATTGGTAGAGATAGTGTGTGATGAATTGACTACAGTTCCTGTTTCATATCCTCCTGTGGTAGAGAAAATGTGAAGTGAAATTGAGTCTGGGAAGAAGGCAGGGCTGGGTGGAAGGTATTTTAAAATTTGGTTTTATTTCTCATTTTCCTACTCTGATCTGATTGGTAATAAATTAGTTAATTTCCCTGAGTGGAATCTGTTTTGATTATGACAGTAATTGGTGTATGATCTTTCCCTGTCCCTGTCTCGATTCATGAGCCTTCTGATGTATTTTTTCTCCCCTGTCCAGCTGAGAAGGGAGTGATAGAGCAGCTTGGTAGGGATCTGGCATCAAGCCAGGGTCAGCCCAGCACAGCTGGGATAATTTCCACAAATTTGAGGCAGGTGGGAACAAAGTTGAAAAAGGGCATCAGGATGAGCTTGGCCAGCACTGTGACCACCCTGGCATTAGAAATCTCTGACAAAGGCTGACTGGAGAAGAGCTGAAAGTGGAGATGAAGAAGCTCTCTTAGGAAGTAAGGTTTTCCTGCTGGTCTAGCAAGATTAAATAATTCACACCATGGTCAGATATGTGCTAGAGAGGGAATGGGAATGCCTGGTTGGGACAAAAATGCAGGCTTGGCAGCCACATGGGACTGATTCAGGCATACAACATTAGGTGACAAGTCACTATCCTATAGCTGTAAACAGGGCAATAGAATTAGGCAATGTTTATGCCATATTTTGCTTTTCCCATTGCCATATCACTTTTTTTTTTACTGCCTTGCAATTTAAGCCTTTTGGTGGCATGCTTCAGAGCAATGTGGTGATTGTGTGTGGATATTATATCCTCTGTTACCTACTCTTTCAGTCCAGAACATGCCAGGTATTGCACCAGGGCTCTGTATGAAAATGCTTTATGATCACCCAAGTGCTCAAAAGGTGGCATAGGAATGTCATCTGATACAAAAGAAAGGAAAAATACATGGACCATTTCTTGATGCTGGTATGGAGGCTTGAACTGAAAAAATAGTTTTGTTTAGAATGTCTTGGAAGTGTTCAGGGTAGCATGGCCATTATAGAGGGAAGTCTTAAATAGCTGCAGAGAATCTGAAACATCTCTAAGGAGGGAGAAAGGGTAAAGAAGATGTGGTTTTGATCTCTAGAGTAAATACCAGGAGAAGATCAAGAGAGTGCATTAGCTAAGGGAAATACCTTGAAAAAGGCAGGATAATGCAGGAAGGGCATTTGGGAAAACACAGGAGTAACTCTTCAGGAGACTGTAATGATGATGAACATTCCTAGAAAACTAAGCACTGTGGGCTGTGTTGAGGACAGGAGGACAGTTAGAGATCACTGAACTATCACAGTTTTCCTGCAGCATTTTAGTGTCTAGGAGAAACTTGACCTTTATGATTTATAACCTATTGAGCTAACATACAACCAGTCAGAACTTCAAGCATGTTCTGCTACAGCTCTATTGCAATTTTATATTTTATTGTTTACATTCAATTAGGAAATATTTATATTTTTAAAAACATGCTAAGGCCATTTCTCTGCAATGCAGCTTCCTCCTAATGATATCAATAAACATACTTGTTTATGTAAAGGCAGAGCATTAATTTTCTTACTTACAGCAAGGAATACTTTTTCCTGCCTTCATACTCTAGATTCCAGCTGGGAGCATATGATGCAGCTCTGACCCAGATTCACCTGCCATCTGGACTACCTTTTAGAAACACCCTTTTTCATTGTTTGTAGCATTAATAAAACCTCTTTAGTTTTGCCCCCCAGTCCATTAAAGAGGTTCTCAGATATGACTGCCCAGATTAAAGCAGAACACAGCTGATGTGTATGACAGAAACAGCTGTTGCTTACAAGTATTCAGCCTTGTCACCTCCAGTCCCCATTCAGTCTCACAAGTAACTCGTTCTCTTCATTAGGAGGAAGTGGAGCTGTGTTTGCAAAGATCCTGGTCTAGGTGGCTTCACTGCTCTCATGCTCCAGGCTAATATAGCTTATTTAGCCAGGCTGTGAATGCCCTAGGGAAGACCAAGACCTCATTTCTGGCTGGCCACAGAAGTCCAGGGAGCAGGCTAATGAAAGGTGTTAGTGTTCAAACAGATCTGGAAATCTCACGTGATTTGATGTATCAGAGCAAAACTGGTTAGCTGCATTTCAGTATCATATCAGATGGCAATGACTGTTCAGCACAAGGTTAAGAAAGAGCTGTCCTGTTGGAGTATTTTGAATGAGGGAGTTTTCTACAGGCATGTTTTTTGGTTTGTGCATTTTTGTGTTGCCACAGATGATCAAAGATTTAGAATGTTATTTTTGCCAACAGAACCTTTCTATCTTATCAAGCCTCAAACTGTTGATGACTGCTAAAGCTGGTCTATGAAAATTTGGAAAATGCACCTTTTGATTCTTACCTCCCATAGGGTTTCTTGTTGTTTTTATAATCATTTCCTAGCTCATGAAACACAATGCAACTGCATGATGGTGAGGAACAGAAACTAATTGATTGCTTAATGATGGTCAGCAGTGTGATGTGCATTGGAAAACTGGTGGAATGCTGATTTTAAAGAAATTTGTGTTGTAAGAAGAGGAAAAGCCTTTTACAGATATCTGATATTTAACCTGTGTCACTGAATGTCAACATAGATGACTTATACTAATTTTGTAGGGTTTTTTTGCAATGCCTCTCAGGTATGTATGCATTTATGTGACTTTTTAAGTGAAATTATCCTTCTAAAATTTAAATGAACATGTGGCAACTGTCTGGTTTTCAGAAAAAAAACCCTAAAAATTTACTATCCTGAGTTGTCAGAAAGCTAACACCTTTGAGTAAAATCTAGGTAATATTTTGAATTCAAAATCAAGTGTTTTCCTTACAGAGTCTATAATTCAAGAATTGCTTGCTTTGATTTCTTTTTTCTTTTCCCCAATCCTTTAAAGTAATAAATTTAACAACTATAATAATTTCCATGTGGAAAAACTTGAAAAAATAAAAAGCTAAATGCACTGCATTATTTTAGATTGTTTGACCTAGTTTAGAGAACTAAGGATTTCAGTCTTTTGGTTTAAATTCAATCAGAATTTGACATCTACCAAGCACTGTGCCAATTGTTATCTGTAAATATGAAACACCTGTGATCTAGAGTGAGGTCATTGAAGAGAAAGCAGAGAATTACAGGTCCAGTTCACCGTCAATTAAATAATGATTTGAATTTTAAAGTAAATCTCCTGACATTAGCAATTGCCAGGGCTTTTCAGAGTCATGAGGCACAAATCACTATTGTATGCTTTTGTGTTGTAAATTGTGAGATTCACACATTTGTGTCACAGTCTAGCTGAGATAAAAACAAAGCTGAGGCAATCTGAAATGAAATCATGTTGTGATTTGTGCCAGATGGGTGCCTGAAGTAATTACAATGTCAGTGCTTCCTAAGTAGGGTAACGATATGGACCTAATTCTGGTCAGTCTGGAGAAATCTGTTTTGATGAACTTTCAACTCTATTTAGCTCAGACATATGTTGAAAGATAACCTAATGGGATGTTACTGCAATCTGCTGCTTCTTACCCAGGCTTTTGAATACGTTACTGCGATAATTGTACCAGTGATGGTTTGTACAAGTATTGAGACAAATAGTTTAAGGCCTGTTATTTTTATACGTGGTGTGAAATCTAGAGAAATAATATCTGTCACTTGGGTATTGTGGTTTGTTATAAGCAAAATAGTCGTGACTTGGGAACCTTTGTTGAATTTAATTTTTTTGTCAGTTAGGAAACACCTCTGATCATGGATTTGGGTATTGAAGGGGAAGCAAAAAGAAAGAATATAAACAGTTAAAATAATCAAGCGCTTTCCTTCCCCAGGATCAGCTTAACCCAAACACCTATTCTAGCCCCTCCCTAGTCTTGACTTCCCTTATTTTCACTTCAGATTAGGTTCGGTGTTCCCCACTGCCTTTGGGGAGGTGAAGTGCAGGAGGGGAGGTCAAGTGCCATAATTGCATATTTTTGCTCCTCTTCATTTTACTGTTTTTCCCACTGTTCTCTTTCTTCATGTCCTGCTCTAGAGAAGGACTCACAGGCCAGAGTGCCCTTGGGGGTGCAGTTGCCCTGGCATGGGTTCCCCACAGCTGCAGTCCCTTGGGGGTGTTTCTGCCTCAGCATGGGTCACCCATGGCTGCAGTCCCTCCTGCCCAGAGCGTGTTCCCAGTGACATTTTTAGTGCTGTGTGTTCCACCTCTTGTGGCTGGCACAAGCACTCTTAAACCTCTTTTAAACCTACCCGAGGTTTTTGGGGGTGATGGGCTGTTTGTGCTGGTTTCAGAGGCACCTGGAGCCAGCTGTGGCCATCTCAGGGCACCTCTGCAACCCTCTTCTACCAAATCCCTGCTGTTGGTGCCCAGTATGCAGCTGTAGTGCAGATTTTCCCACTCTTCTTTTAAAGTTTTAATCTGCAAAAGATAGTGCACAGAAGATGTGAACCTGCAACACTGCATTTTGTAAGGGCTAGGAGGAAATGGTTAACTTCAAGGAAGGGCTGTTTGATGAATAGCAGATAAATAAACAGGACTTGGTAAAGAATCATTTCTTAAATCCCAGTTGTGTGTCATAGTCCTTGTATTTTATTGACATCAGAGTCATCTTTCACCCTTTAATAATGAGACAGCTGTATTTCCTCATGGACTCCTTTAAGATGGCTTCTGACAGGTAAGCAGACTGCTCATTTATCTTAAACCTCAGCATGCTTCATGCTCTTCTTCTTTTGCTGCATTTTAATATATTATTTGCTAAAACAGCCTTAGCTCACTGGAATGAAATAACTTTTTGGTGGGCTGAGGCAACAGAAAGCCTGAGCACCTGGGAGTGTGTGCTCTCACACCCCTGGCACCTGATGGTCTCTGTAAACTGGATTCCAGCAAGGGTATGTGTCCAGTTTGCTGACCCAAGATGCACAGCTCATTCTTGGTTTCCCTCCTAAATCTCTACAGAAGTGTCACAGCCATATCATCTAAAGAGCTTACGACTCAGCTAGCTGATGCTGGGATGTCTCTGTGTGAACTCAGTAGTGTTGGTTCTGAAGTTGCTGTCTGAAGGCTCAGAAGTGCCATGCCCTCTTGGTTAACACTTCATGTGAGTTTGAAATGCTTTTCAAGTTTGTTTTCTAGTTGGTCATCATCTAAAGCTTATCTTCACTTTAAAGAGGGAAACTGGGATTTGCTGGGATTTGAATGTCTGTTTGAATCTGACACACCAAGTCAAATGCTTCTAGATGGCAGGTCTTGTGACCAATATATCCTATTCATTGGAACAGAGCAGTCTATTTCAGAAATTGTCCAAGGCCTATTTTATTCAAAATGATCTATCACGCTGGCTTTACATAAGCTGAAGAAAATATCTTTTGCAAAGCTGACTGAAAGTCAGTCGACCAATTTGTGTAAAAAGAGTTTGGTATTTCAATTTAAAATTATATTGAGGATGGAGGAGAAAAGGAGAGACCTTTTTGTGCTGAAAGTTAAGATGAGGACAAAAATAATTCTAGCATAATGGTCTCACCCTGGAAAATGGGTTTCATTAAAACCAGCCTTCAGCTGAATCTATCAGAACTGTCAGTCACAAGACAAGGTTGTTAGGCATGTAATTCCATGGAAAGATTCTAGGTCCACAGCCTGCCTGTTTATATCTTCCATGAAATATATACCTCCACATTTTTTGATTTGAGAAATATGAGAATAGTTTATTTAGTCAGAAATGCCAAAACATTGAATTTCTGAATTAAGATTCATGTAGTGGGGAATGTGCTGCCTTATTCTGAAATCTGTGAAGAGTTTAGATTGTTATCTGTGAGTTTATATTGTTTTATGCCTTGCAACTCATCTCTAGTGTTGTTGAGTTTGATTTCAAAGGTGATACATATGTGTGATGTTGAACATTTCTTAGTATTTAAGTCTTTTGGAGAAGCTGTGACTTTTGCTCCTGTGAGCCTAGGAGGTTAGCTGCACTTGTTCCTCAGATGGGCAGAGAAAAACTTTTTGAAATTCAACAAAGTGCAGAGTTCTGCATCTGGGGAAGAATAACCCTGTCCACCAGTAAAAGCTGGGGGCTGACCTGTTGGAAAGCAGGTCTGCTGAGAGGGATCTGGGGGTCCTGGAGGACAACAAGCTGCTGGTGAGCCAGCAGTGTGCCCTGGGGGCCAAGAAATCCAAGGGCATCCTGGGGTGCATTAAGAAGAGCATTGCCTGCAGGACAAGGGAGGTGATCCTGCCCCTTTGTTCAGCTAGTGAGTCTTAGTGAGACCACATCTGGAGTGCTGTGTCCAGTTCTGAGCTACTCAGTACAAGAGAGACCTGGAGCTCCTGGGGCAAGGGGCTGTGATGTGTAGGGGGTTGGAGCACCTCTCTTGGGAAAGTCTGGGCTGGGCCTGTTTAGCCTGGAGAAGGCTGAGAGGGGCCTCATCAATGTAGGTATCTGAAGGGAGAGTGCCAAGAGGATGGAGCCAGGATCTTCTCCGTGGTGCCGAGAAATAGGAGAAGAGGGAACAGGCAGAAAATGAGAAACAGAAAGGTTCCACCTGAACATGAGGAAGAACTTCTTTATTATGAGAGTGATGGAGCACTGGAGCAGATTTTCCAGAGAGTTTTTGGAGTCTTCCTCAATGGAGATATTCAGGAACCATCTGGACACATTCCTGTGCAATGTGCTGTAGACTGACCCTGCTTGAGGAGGGAGGTTGGAGCAGATGACCCTCTGTGGTCCTTTCCAACCTTATCCATTGTGTGGTTCTGTGATCTTCAGGAAATTAATTACGAATAACTGCCAAAACACTCGTATCTATTATTGAAGTTGTGCATATTCTAAGATAATATTTTAAAAAGATAAGTATCTCTCATATTTTTAAAATTTTCTATAGTAATTGAATCAAAGGGCTTTATGGTGCTAAATGAAAATGGGAGAGGTCTTAATTATAGTATTAGAGTAGTAAAACAGCAAAAAGAATTACTATACATTACTTTTTCTAAATTGCTGGCTATGGTAATAATATCTTTGAGTAAAGTGTTAATGAAATTGTGATTCCTATATAGAGAGAAAAATTACAAACTCAGAATGTTTTTGTTTTCTGTGAGGGATACTTGACACCCTTGATATATACGAATAGATGGCAATTGCCACTTAGCCGCTTGATTTTGTGTGACATGCTATCAAACTTGTTCTTGCTGTATGTAGCGTAATTTCCACAGAAGGTGGTGATACATTTTGGATTTAGCTTTGGGGGCTTAGGGACTGGGTGCATTTCCTGATTTATTTTAGTCCACATATTCAAGCCATTAGAAAGCTAAGGCTCTCAAATTTATCTCTGTGTGATCTGAGGAGACAAAGTACCTCACCAGTCTAAGCATAGCTCTCAACAAACAAAGGCTCTTTATTTGAAAGAGTAACGTGACCAGAACATGTACTGTGGTTTCAAGAAACAAGCCAGTATGAGTAGTTGGTTTTGGTTTGTTTATTTATTTTCTTTTCCAAGCTATGGGGCTCTGGATGATATTTAAAGTCCCTTCCAACCCAAACCTTTCTTTGACTCTATGATATGGCTATATGCTCTTTTGCACACACAATATATCACAGGCTACTTGGTCTTCAAATAAGACAGATCATTTCTTCAAAGAAGTTTCCCAACTGTTCCCTAACATCTGCAAAGCTATTTTCCTAGCTGTTCCTCCTGCTCCCTAACATCTGCAAACTCATCCTAAGGTGAAAACTTTCTTTGGATTAAGAACTGTAAGATGTCTCTCCATTTGCAGTGTTGTATGGACTCTTTTGACAATTCTGTATGTGAAAATTTCAACATGCAGTGTGCTTTATTCAGCACATTGAGTGCTGTTGGAGTGGGCAAAATCTATATATACCAGACTGAACTTACACAGGCAATGAGTGATGGACAAAATAACTCAGAAAAGGAGCATTTTCCTTAAGAAAAAAAGCCTCTAATAGTCTTGTCTTTCAAGGAAAGTAAAAAAAAATCCTTTAAAAATTAACATCAGTGCTAAAAGAAAAACCTCTTTGGATACTGAGTACAGTGAAGACACTGGTGTTATGGCAGAATATTGTTTTCCCTGAGTATCACCTCCTAAGTCTCAGCTGTTCTCTAGGTGCTAAGTATTTATTCCTCATGCTTGGGAAATATGAGTTACTGCTTCTAGCCCTGCCAAAAGCTTTTTCTGCTCTACAGGTATCTAGCCCTCTTTTCTAAAATTTGTCTAATTGTTCTGGAACAAAGCCAATTACATAAAGCCAGTGTTTTCTATTTGGTACTTAGATTAATGTTTTCTGTAGCTTTTCAAGTCCAATAAAGGCTTTGAGTGTCAAAAAGCTTTTATTTCCTCCAATATCTCTTAATCTGCTGATACAAGAAAAAAAGATACTGTCTCTGCAAATGCTACTTCAGCTGTTCTTAACACACCATTATTTCTTGTCCTTGTCTCACCTGGTCAGTAGTTGGAGGTTGTAAAGGTTTCTGAAGGTTGTAAATACAGATGAGTTAGGGAAGGATTAATTTCATCTCCTCTTGATGCAGCTAAAGCTTCAGCCTGTAGGCCAAAGTAGCCAGCTAGGCTCCCTCTGTGGAAGAGGGAAACAGGGACAAGCAAAGGAAAATGATATTTTTTTATGACTTATTTCTGTTGTAGGAAAACAGGAACAACATAGGGGAAAAACCCCAAAACTTCAACACTGTCAGAATCCACTTAGTTTCTGTTCCACCTTTTCCCTTCAAAAATGATTTTGCAGCAGGGTTTATGCTCAGATCTCCAGAATACAGTCAGGACCTGATGGCTTTCCAAAACCCAAACAGGGAAAAGGCCCATTCATCTCTAAGATATGGTTCAGAGAAGTAAATTTAAGTATAGGAGAGAGGTGACTAGGAAACTAATTACTCTCAGGGATTTAGGATTAGGATGCTGGTATTTGGTAATCAGAACAAAATGCCATTAAAATGGCAATTTTACTGTCTGAATTAG
>VYZP01003214.1:0-83736 GCA_013400635.1 Hypocryptadius cinnamomeus
CTACTACACTCTAATACATGTGAGTTTAAGAAGCTTTTCTGGACTAAAACTATCAGATAATTCCCACCTAAACTATCTTTCTAATTGCCCAATTCCCATTATTCTTTTCTAATGCAGCACAAAACCTGTGTCCTGCTGAAAGAAGGCAGGGCACAAACTTCAAATTTCAAATGAGACTTGAAATGGAAGTACAGAGTTGCCCAGACTGGGGAGCTATGTCAGACTAGTATTTACTTTTGTACCTAAACACATTTTCATTATGGGCATAAGTAGCATTTGCATTTTCAATACCCAAATCAAATGCCCTGTCTCCATTATTTCTTTGTAAGTCACAGGAGAGAACCAGGAGAGGCACAGGTTTGTTTGGAGCTATTTTGAGCATCTAAATTAGTACTTGATCTTGCAGAGAGAGCAAATACTAAAATAAGTTGTATTAGTATGCACACTGTAACTTCCTTTACAAATGTGTCAGATTGTGATTATGAAGGCATTGGCAAATACCAACAGCACAGGAGACTAATGGATTTGAGTGTTGCTATATATAGCCTTTGGTCCAAGTTCAGATACTGAGTGCTGCTTTCCCCTCTTGACTTCACTGCCCTTAAACATAGGAAAAAAGGCAAGAAAGTAAGCAGAAAGAGTGAAAATGTAAAAGCAGCTCAGAAAGCACTTAGAACAAAAAAAGCAATTAAACTGATTTGCTCGAGGTGCCTGTGTCTTAGTGACCTATTTTAACAGCCGGTGAGAACCCAGCTAATAAACTAACCGTAGCAATTGCTTCTCCTTTCAACAGAAGGTGTCACCAGGGCCTGTAGGGATGGTTGTGTCTGGCATACCAAAAAAAAGACAAATACAGCTATGTTTTATTCTGGGACTTTGAAATAACACAGCTTTGGAATGGTGATATTCTGAAAACAAATTGCATTCTTAAAAATAAACTTGCACGTAAGAATAAGATTTGTTTTGTGAAAGAAAGATTGGTGAGATAAAGAACTGAAATGAAAGGCATGACACAATCTGTATTCAGAAATTTTTGCACAATTCTGAAGTAAATGCCTGTTTAGGAAATTAAGACCATAAGGTCAGGAATATAGTATTTTCTGAGAGCTAATTTGTTACATGGCCAGCTCCGTACCAGAAAACAGCCATGGCATCAGTGCAAACAAAAACTACAGTAGTGCCAGGAGATTTTTAATCAATTTTTTAGCAGCAGTTTTTCAAGGTATTAATCAATATTACCTTCAATGAGTTGTATTTTCAAGAAGGTGTGAAAAAAAGAAACCTGTCTTTCTGACATGAAGTTCACTGGTCAGGGAAATGTTCAACATAAATATCTATACACTGAAGCTTAGAAAGGAGACCTACGAGTTGTTAAATTCTTAGACCTTGGGTAAGTCATTCAGCTCTAACTTTAGATGGTAGTCAGCTTTAGAGGGCAGTCAGCTTTCCCAGCTATTACGGATTTTCTACCTTATTAAAAATCTCTGTGACCTGCAGGCATTCACAGATTATTATCAAGTCCAGATCATATGAATGTGAAGAAACACAATATGAGTGCATTTTTTAAGAAAAAATTCTCTATCTTTTGCAAAATCAGATATTTCTCTCACATCATGCTATAGACATTAATTAGACACCTTACATTCTCACACATCTCCTTGCATATCAGATGACCTGCAGGGGTATGCAGGTATAAATGAAGCCTGACAATAGCCCACTGTTCATATAAGGCATGAGAATTTTATTTTGGTGTATATTCCTTTAAATCAGCCTGTCATTTTGGAATTATATGCCATGTTCATTTGCCTGCATACTGAAGTCCGTCAGGATTTCTGATTCTCAGTGACTTTACAGTCCTTAGTTCTAATACACTTTCACTCATTTGCAAGAAACACAATTAAGACCACAATCTGCACTTAAAAATACTGCCTTTGAAGTATGATGTGTTAGGTGCTGCAACATAGCATTGTTTTGGCTGTAGGGATAGAACTCTATTAGAGATAAGAAATTATTCACATTCCCTATAAATCTTCTCTCCTCTACATTTTTAGAAATCTTTTATCCTAAAGGTTCTTTTGTCACCTATTATATTGTTTTCAAATGGGGCCTTTGTCCATTTTATGCTACTAAACCTGTGTGAAGACTACGTTGGCAATAATGAGAATAGCATTATGCCTCTTCCCACTGCATTGCTTCTATTCATGGAAATTCTCATGGCATCACAGTAAATTTGCCTCAGTGAGATAGTGTTGTCAACTTCATTAAAACAGCTATAGCTATCTGAAAGTTTTAGATATCCTTCTTCTGTTCTGATCATCATTACTTCGGCTTTTTTTCACAGTATGGCAACAAATTTGGGAGCTACAATGGTAATCTCATTCGCAGTCTCAAAGGTTCTTAAAAGAGGGTTTTCTGGGACATTTGCTCATTTTCTATCATTTCTTTTACTGAAAAATATACAACACTCTCCTGCCTAACACCAATGATTTGTATGTTTGCATAAGCTTTCCTTTTAGTATTTTTAATTACTTTTTATTTTCTTAGAAATCAATACAAGATGAAAAACGGAAACCAAGAAAAGAAAGGTAATTTTTTCATTATTTCACTATTGTCACTCCAATACTCTAGAATAGTTTTTAGCTGTACTTCAACCAGGAGAATAAAGCATTGAAAAAAGAATGGTAATTTGGTGATTCACAGGGGGACATGTATAGAAAGTTAAAAAGCAATTTTCATTGACTAAAATCCATTATAGAACTCAGCCATTCAGTTTTTCTAAAACATGGTCCTTTACCATGGTAACACAGGCATTACAATAAGATAAGGTCCACATCAAAGACAGTTCTGACACAGAAAATAATTGAAGGTGCTTAAAATTCTAGTCAAAGCAAATGGGCAACCAGTTCTTTTTTGTCAGCAAAAATACAAAGACTGTCAAAATTTTCTCCTAAAAATATATGAGTGTCTGGAAATATATAAGAAAAAAAAATTTTAAAAATCACTATGAATAACAGCTAAAGAGTAGCCCTTGAAATTTGAACCAGAAGTGTTTTCTTCCCAATTTAACTAGCCTATTTTGATGGATCTCTGCAGAAAATAAGGAAGCAATAGGTATATTCTGTCCTTCCATATCTTAGATCCTTATGTGTGCTGCAGACCTGGTTTGCAGCTCCTGACATACATCCTAGTTTTATTTTATTTGTGTTTCTATACTGAGGCTTTCCTGCTGCCCCCTCAGTGGCACTGCTGTGGCACCATGTGTGCGATGGCAGCCTGCTCATAGCTGCCAGATGAATGGACTCTCTGCACTGTCCTCAGCTCAATACACACTGTTGCAGAATACAAATTCTGTGGCTAAAATATGTATCTTAGAGGATGTTGCATGACATTACATTTATATAAAATATGCTCACAGCATTGAGCTTTATTCAAGCACTGTTTAAATTGCACTTGATTATGCCTCAGCTTAAAGGATTGACCTTATGTCCGTGTCTCCCATTTTTGGTTTCTTTCAGCTTTTTTTCTCATGTCATTTGGATCTTAAAAAAATTTCACACCTATTGACTCCAGTCTAGGAGGAAAAAAAAAAAACCCTAACACACCAAAATCTAGTGTTTTCTCTCATTTGCCTCAGTTAGGTTTCACTCATCTTAAATCTAGTTAACCAGTTCCCTGACTGCATCATCTCTCATGTGCTGACTCTGTGTTAGTGGAACATAGCAAGTGAAATCAATTAATTACTTCTGGTTTCTAACAACGTGAGGATTGAATTCTGAACTTCTCTATTCAGTTTCTTTTTAGGATATTATTTCTTTTCTTAGCCATTCTAAAATAGATGTTGGGATTGATTTTTTTCTGTATGTAAAATACCCTGGATAGCATTCACCTAACAAAATAAGAGATATCTGCATTATTGACACCCATATCTGAACTAGCTGATTTACACTGTCTTCTTGTACTCAGTCATATTTAGGAAAATTATTCATCTCTTGCTCAAAGAGATATCTAAAATAGACCAGATTAATTATACCATGAAAATGCCTCTCCACTGAGTCTAATGGCAAACCCCAAAAATTTCCGTTGTGTCTCCTTTATGCATATATAAAAGTATTTAGCATTTCAAAAATCTCAATATCTATGTTGTGCAGCAGCCACACTTCAGAGACTGATTTTTTTGTGCCTATATATATTTTTCCTTAGATCCTCAACACATAAACAGAATAATGATATCTGGCTGCCATGGGTTTGTATGCTGAAAATAATATTGAAAAGTGAAACTGTTAACTTAGTGTTCTTATTTATTGACAGTCTGAGCAAAGTGCTAGATTTAGATATCTACTACCAAGAAATTTCATCTACTGACTCCAGCTCCAAGGACAGCAGTACTACCACAAGAAGGAAGAGATACCCAGTTGAGCGCAGGACTTCCATTTTACGAGCTACCGAGCGGTAATTCAGACAAAATAGTAATAGGAAGAAATAAATATTTTCCTTGTTGACATATTCAAAGTATTAATAAAAAGAAAAGAAATGCACTTTCAAATTATACATAAATCTATTATTTTAGACATGAAATTTTGATGAACTATCTTACAAAACATATAGCTAAAATTTCCCATCGCAAAGTGGGAATATCTGACATATTCCCCATGCAAGAGGGATAAATTCCAGTGTGATTGGTGTTCAGCCTACCTGCCAGTTTGTGGTTTCCCAAGGGCCAGATGGACAGACATTCTGCATCTCTGATCTAAAATAAAATTAAACTGAAGCAGAAACTAAAAACTGTATTTCTGGTTAGTTAGGTTTACACAGGGTGGACGTGCAGCAGACTTTCTGCATGTTTTCTGCAGGCAGGACTCCAGCTTGACTGCCTCCTTCTCCTGGTGTCCTCCTGTAGTGGCACAGATGTCTGTAGCCTGTATGCACCTCGCCAAGGTGGACAGCCAGGAGAAAAACCCCAAAGGGAGGGTTTGCTTGACCTCCTCTCTTCCCACATAGAGTTCATAGAGGGTGACCACTGCCAGGCTAAGGAAATTCATACTCTCACTCTTGCCAATGCACTCACACACACTGCACATATGTGTGTACATCTATGTATCTTAATATAATTGTATCTTCTTGCATGTTCCTAAATGTAAAAAAGCTTGGAAAACTATCTAGGTCAAAGTCTTAAGGGAAATGCTAAGCCTGGGATGAGCACTGAATGTGAAAGCGCATCTGTAGTAATAAAGTTTGTAGAACATTCAGAATGTAGAATGTTTTGTGCACCTTACATACTTCATTTCTGGCCTTTTTTCACGTAAGATCTAAATTAGTTTCAAGAAAGTGAAGATGTGTAATTAAAAGTAGTAGTATCAGGGAATTACTGTATAGTTTACAACCATGAGAAAATGTTGCAGTTCTAAGGTGGCTAATTGCACCAAATCTGTCACCCTCAGGTCTGGTTTAGGTGAGTGAAAGTTTTGCTACTGAGCTTCCTAAAACAAATTTCTTACCCTTTACTGTTTGCTGTTCTAATTGCAGCCTACGAAGCCATAGTGGAACAAAATATGTGTAACTTTAAATTTACAGTTACCTCAGAGGGCAGATGAATGCAATTAGTAAACATTTCTGCACTTCAGTATCTCTTGAATAGGGTCACCAGGATATAAAGACTGTACAGCCATTTCAATCTACTTCAAGAAGTGAAGCATTAAGTACTTTTTATTTAGCAATTTACCTTTGACATTGGTATAGGACCAGTGGTGGGGGCATCTTAAGTGTAGAACACTACAAATTTTTGTAATTATTTCAGAATAATTTACTTTTTAAATAACTGTATTTTATTTTTAATCTTGCTCCATGGTAATAGCTGATGCCATATCACTATTCCAGCCTGTCAGAGGTGGCATCCAAAATGCCATTTGCCATCTGAAAATAAAATGAAATGAGATGGACACTTACAGTGAACTCCACAGGCAGGTTAAATACAGGGCAAACAAATTTATGCCAACTGAAAATCTGGTGCAGTAACCATCAGGCAAATGCAACGCATCCCCATGCTCTCAATGTTTTTATGTCCTTTTATTATGTCCCCTTCATAGGAGAACATGTTGTTCTTCTGTGTTCATCTGCCTCTAGCATATAATGTGTTTGTTCCAAGGTGCCTGTTTTGTGCAGCACAGGAAGAGGCCTAGCAAAGTCAGCTGATTTTTTTTCTTTCCCCTTTTATTTTTCCCCCACAAGGGTGGAGGTTAAGCAGTCGATTAGGAGTGTTTGCCAAGGTAAATGTTTTGACTTTAATTTCTAAAACACTTCTGTGCTTAATCCCTAGGTCGAGGGTTGCAGAAAGACCCCTGGAAGAGAGCAAAGCTGAAGATAATCCCTATGACTACAGACGACTGCTGCGGAAGACCTCACAGCGCCGGCGCCTTATCCAGCAGTTCTAGCTGCTGCTGCTGTTCCTGCTGCCATTTGGCTTTTATTAGCATAATTTTTTTTTATCATTTTATACCATGTGTTTCCTTTTTTTTTTTTTAATCTTCAGTGTTTCAAGTTTATGTGTGTGTTCATGTGAATATGAATTACTGTGGTTTACAGCCCAACACCATTGCAAAGGGACACTGTCAGTCACATATCTTATTCTTCCCTAATAAAAAAATCAGCTTTCTTTCGTGTACCATTGCTACATCCTAAAATTATTGAACAGCTTAAGTCTAGTTTACTTTCATCAGTGCATATTTCTTTTTTTCCATTTCATCAGTCTCATCCAATCAAAATAATAATTTACTTTATAGTTCCCTAGTTAAGCTTTCTAATTTCCATATTCACCTTCAAAAAACCTTAGTTATTGTTTCTAATAAATTGTTTTACAGGGAAAAAAATATTACAAGATCACCATGGGGGAATTTCTGCTTATTTTAGTTTACATTGCTTAAATTTTGGGATGACCTGTTTGTGGCAAGTGTCCCTCTAATGAAAACATACATGATTAATTGGATAGCATACTATGGCAATTTATTTCATTATTGACTTTGCTGTAAAGCTAGTAGCCAGTTTTAAAGGTCAATATTGTGTGTATAATCTTTATGTTGGAGATGTCCATTTATGGGAAGTATATCCAGCCCTCTCCTCTGCCTCTGAGCTTTGTGACTAAGTGATGAACTTCTAAATCATGTTTGCTTTGTTCTCATTTGCATTAGATTTTTAGGAATGTTAATCTCTGGGGTACCAAGAAAGGAATAGAAATACACTCTCTGGTTGATTGCTGCTGAAATGTAATGATCATTCTTAATCAGTTCCACTAGAAATTAAATGAAAATAAAAGCAATAGCCCCAGTGTTCAAATTTCCCCCTGATTCGGTATTCAAAAGACCTTGTTTCACAGAAACCACACAGATAATTGCAGCACTTCCTTTCAGGATTCATAATTGCGTGTTCCCAGCTGCAAAGCAAGAGAAGGCAAATTTCATGATGCCAGCATAAAGGCCTGATCCTACTCGGTTCCTCAGCCCTCCTAAATGTGACAATTGGCGGCAGCAGTCAGCCACAGGGGCTGGGTTTTGGCCTTTTCCTCAGAGACAGATAACCATCGCTTCCTGATCTGTAACTAGTTACAAGGCTGTGCACCAGATTAAAACATACTGCAATGTAAAATTTGCTATAAATTGTTAAAATTTTGAAATCTGTTCTAAAGTTGCTTTGTCATGTATTAATAAAACGGTAAATAAAAATGTACAAAGCAGTGATACAGTTGATTGTGTCTGAATTACACCCGGAACCGACAAAACACTGTGGACTGGGGCATGAGTGAGCAAGGCAGGGAAGGGCTCACAGCAGCCTCTGGCCGTGGAAAGCTGGAGTTATTGTCTACATGCAGCCAGTGTGATGCAGCAACTGGAACAGACTGTAATTTCACACAAAGAGATGCCTGGACTTGTTTTCTTCTGCTTTCCCACCACAGCAGTGTTTTAAAGCATTGAGCCATTTCTGTGAGGTCTCATGGTGGGCATGTGTGTGCCTACAAAAACCAGAGAGATGCCCCGGGCTGAACACAGGGCCTGGCTGCGAGCAGCGTGGGGGCCCTGCGTGACCAGTTGTCTCGGCAGAGACACATTCTCACCTGGTGTGGTCCCGCCTGCCTCTCCCCAAGGCCAGGGCTCGAAATCCCTCCTGTGCCAGAGGAGAGGCAACTACGGAGGGAAACGCTCCCCCGAAGACCCGGCTGGGTGGAAAAGGGAGGTTTTGTTGCCTTCAGAGTCGTCGTGAAGGGAATAGGAACAGTTGTTCTCGTGCTCTTCCCGTCTGGCCGCCGGGCCCTCTGCCTCTTCGGGGCTGGAGCCAGGATGGCGGTTCCACCAGGGTCCCCAAGCCGGAATGTCGCAGGAAGCCCCCGGGAGCGCCCCGGGGCTCCAGGGACACGCGGGGGCAGCCGCGGCGTCGCGCAAGGCTCCTCCAGCACGTCCGTAGGAACCAGGACACCCCTGCCTCCCCGGGAGCAGGAGGGACAGCGGGAACCCAGCCCCCTGCGGTCCCTCCACAGCGCCTTTTCCGCGGCGGCCCGGCCCGACGGGGCTCCCGCCGGTGGCTGTGGGCCGGGCCGATGGGACGGCAGCGGCTCGGGGGCTGTGTCTACCCCATCCCGGGACCGTCGGCGGCACGGGCTGGCCCGGCCTCGGTGCCGCCGCCCAGGAGCGCTCGGCTGGCAAGTGCAGAGGTGCCCCGGTGCAAAAGTGGGAGGTGTGGTGGGGGGATTTCATTTCGTTTTGCATCTTAAAGGACTGAGGACACTTCCCCGTAGTCCCAACCTTCCCCTCGAGGTACCAGGCTGGACCACCGTGGCCACCTACGCCAAGACCTGGAAAACTACCATTTCACACCGCTCAGCGCTCAGCGGCACCGGGCGACTCAGCCCTCTCCGCCCGCCCCGCCGGGCTGCGGCCGCACGGACGGTCGGTAGGGTGAAGACGGCACAGCACCCTGGCTCGCCTTCGCCCCCCAAGGCAGCTGCAGCCCCAGCTCAAGCAGCGCCTATAGCTCGGGTCTGCCCCGAGTGCTCCCGTCCTCCCACGGCGGCCCCTCCGATGCAGCAGGGTGCGGACACGCCTTAGAACAGCCGTCGCCGCTGGCCGCCTCAGCGGGCACCTCTTCCCGTGGAGCCGCCCGCCCCGTCCCGGGCAGCAGCTCGGCGGAGCGCACCCCGGGGGCGCCCACGGGAGACGCTCCCACCCACGCGTGCCCGGGGCGCTCCCGCCCCTTCGCCTGCCGCCGCCTGGCGCAGCCGCGCGCACTTACACACCCGCACACTCACACTCACGCACACTCGCTCGGGCCGCCTGGGCTGCAGATCGCCGCTCCTCGCCCGCCCCGCCGGTTCGCCTCCGCCATGGCGAGCCCTGGCTCCGGCTTCTGGCCCTTCGGAGCCGAGGAGGGCTCCGCAGCCGCCGAGACCCCCGGCACAGGTAGGAGGACGCCGAGCGGCCGGGCGGGACCGGCCCGACGGAGCCGCCGTGACAGCGCTGCCCGGTCGCCGGAGCCCCCCGCTCGACCGGGGGACCAAGCGGTGCGGGCGGCGGGGACCGACGGCGACTCGAGCCCGGGCTAGCGCCGCGGGGCTCTGCGGGGCAGGCGGTTCCTGGGGAGCGGGGCCGGGGGTCGGGCGAGACGCCCTCAGCCCGCTCCCGCCCCACGGACCCTCCGCTCGATTTTCTCTTCCAGCCAGAGCTTGGTGTCAGGTTGCCCAGAAGTTCACGGGAGGGATCGGAAACAAACTCTGCGGTAAGGGCAGGGAGGCCCCGGTAGCCCGCGGTGGGGGCGCGGCTGCGCGCCCACGGAGCGCCGCGGGACCTGCCCCGGGCCGGGGGGGCGGGGGACGAGGGTCGATGCCCCGGTAATGAGGCCGTGTGTCCGTGTCGCTGTCAAGCCCTGCTCTACGGAGATGCAGAGAAGCCTATGGAAACCGGCGCCAGGGCAGCAGCCCCGGGGGTAGCGGAGCCGAGACCGACCTGCACCTGCGACAAAAAACCCTGCGGTTGTCAAAAAGCGGACGTGAATTACGCCTTTCTGCACTCAACAGGTAACGGCGCTCCCGGGGCAGGCTGCTTCTCTAAAACTAACAAGAAAAAACGAGCGGTTCGGTCGGGAAATCGCCCCCGCCCGCGTTGCGCGGAGGCGTGGGGGGTCCAGTGGTGCGCGGCGGAGCTCTGCGCCCTCAGCCCTGGCCCCCGCTGGGCATTTCTCAAATCTGCGAAAAATCACGCAAACAACAAAAAATCCCGAAAATAAAACCCCAAAGCAGTAAAATCCCGCGTATTGGAGACCGCTTTTTCTTTCTAAGGAGCACTGAAAGCATCGACCTTCTCATTGAAGACCCTGCGATGTAATTAAGGTTGGAGGGGAGGAGTGAGATAGAGCGCTCCCCTACTCATGTGCTTTAATTCGAGATATTTTTACACTTCATCTTTTCTGACCTTGGAGGTATCGTCTCCTCCAGTGAATAGATCCCAGCTCCCCGCCGACATGTGCTAGCCAAGGATTCTCCCGTTTGCTCGCAGCCCGGGACCTTAAATTAGGGGCTTCCACTATAGTCTGGTTTTGACTGAGCCATCGCTCTTAAGCAAAAGCTCTGTGTACACCAAGACCCCGTGCAACATTGTCTCAGAAAAAGGCATTAAATTATCAACAAGTCACTTGCGTAGGAGAGTCACCAAGAAGGTATTTTATTGCAAGGCAAATGACAGTTTTAAGGGTGCTGCTTGTAGCATTTGTTGCTCAATCTTTATTTCCTGTGAGATTCGTTTTCCCTTTTGTCTTGTTTCCCTGCTCTCACTGTCTTAAAAATTAGTCTGAAATATACTGTGGACAGAAATGGCGAATTTAGATAAGATATTAAATCTTGTTATCTCTCAAACATTCCTCGAAATACAACCTTGCCAGTTTGGTTATTAAATGAAAACAAAACCTATTTTTATTGACTACAGTGTAAAGATTTTGTAAACATGAATGGGAGAAGGCTTTGTTCAGAATCTATGCATGTGGTCATAAAACGAAGTTAACTTTTAAATTTCTCCATTCCCAGATCTTCTGCCGACATGCAATGGAGAAATAACTACTATGTCTTTCCTACAAGACGTTGTGGACATTTTACTTCAGTATGTGGTGAAAAGTTTTGACAGATCAACAAAAGTTATTGATTTCCATTACCCAAATGAGCTGCTCCAGGAATATAACTGGGAACTGGCAGACCAGCCACAGACCTTGGAAGAAATTTTATTGAACTGCAGAACAACTCTGAAGTATGCAATTAAAACAGGTAATAGCCATGCTCATTTTCTACCCTGTATGGTCTCATCCATTGATTAAAGGTGTCATTTCAATTTAGCTTGAAACGTTAAAGATTGAAGCAGCGACTGTATTTTGTCAGCTCCAAGCAATTTCTAGCAGAGGCAGAAATCGTTTTCCAAAATGATAAAGCACTCCAGCAGCTCCATCTCTGTAGCTGTCAGTGCAGCCTCGCACACCCTTTCCGATTTAAAATTAATGCGTCTGTGCGTCGGAGTTGCCGAGTGTGCCACTGAGCAGACTTTGCACCACCTTCACCGCTTTCTGCCTTTCCTTTTCATCATTTCACGTGCGATGCCCCGGCGATTGCCTCTTGCTCCCTGCAGAGCGGGGTGCGGCGGGCGCGGAGCTTGGGGCAGAGGGGACCCCATGCACGGGGCAGCAGGGACCAGCCCATTTAGCAGCCGAAATCACAGTAAACGGCCTGTAAATTCGAACTCCGAGCGGCCATTTGCCGTGTCTGTCACTTCGCCTGCAAGACATAAAATAAAAAGAGAATTTAGCAGAACCTTACACAGAAATACCGAGGATTTAGTTTCAACTTTAGGCTCAAGCAATAAAACCAAAGTCTGATTTGTTTTAACACATATTTGTTGTTTTTCACTGGGGAAAGCAGCGATGGGTTGACTCCTCCCTGCCTGGATTCCCCCGTTAGTCGTGCCCCCCTGTGGGCTTTGTGGAGGGAGGGTAGCATGGGGCTCGCCCAGGCGTGGGGAAGCGCCCGACTCCGCACCGGGGCCACCTTAAACTGCGGCGGAGCAGGCAGAAAGCGGAGCCGGAGCCGCAATTACGGCTGTCATTGGGAAATTATAGGGGGTCCGGAGAGCTCTTAGTGGGAATTTGAATTACTGAGAAATTGCTTAAAAATAAATGTGAAGCAGTTTACTGAAAGAGACAAAAGGCTGATTTGTGGCCAGGGGTTGAGAGGAAAACAAAAAAAAATCTCAGTTTTTGAGAACAGAACAGATTGATCCTGGTAAAGACTGTGAGTGATCTGTGTAATCCTCCTCGTTTAAGGGTGGAAATGACCATCCGCATGTTTTGATGCATGGATCGGGTGCTGTCAAGATGTTTGTAAAATATTGGATTAAATACTTAGGTAAATGATATCCAGAGGAGCAAAGTCGATCAGTCTGGATTGGGTATAGGAAACGTGTTTGCACAGAATGATGAAGAATGTGGTATCTGTGATTCTGGGAAATCAAAAAATAGGGTTTCTTAGCTGATTTTCATTAATCGTTTTTTTTTGTTATAGCCTGTTTCCACATAACGGACCTATTTGATTTTGTGTATCCAAAAAAGGCCCTTTAAAACAATGTTGCCATTTATCTTCCTCTCTATAAATATCGGAGGCTTTCCCATCTTGGCATTTTATCATTTGTTTTAATGAAAATGATGTTTTTGAAGTCTGAAAATGGGTGCTGGGGGGTTTTGTGAAATGTGGTGGCGTGACGGGGTTCAGCCCAGGGGATGCAGAGCCGCCTTTCTCGGCTGCTGCTGCTCCTTAGCACCCCGGGGTGACCCCCCCAGCCTGGGAGGGGGTTCACGAAATGCGTGGGGTTTACACCTGGAGCCCTCCGGCATGTGCTTCGGAGTAAAACACTAGAATTACCCTCCGAGGAAGGACAGTATGGTGAGGTTTCTGGCGGCAGCGTCTGCCTCCGCTCCTGCCGCAGAAGCCCCTCGGACACGGCCCCTCCTGAGCGGCCTTTGGCTGCAGAGGCCCGGGAGGCTGATTGAAAAATAAATTGTATCGCATTAGCCTCACAGCTGGATACCCAGGTCCAGGGATTCGACGAGGCAGATGGCTGATTTTTCGGCCGAGGGGCAGGTGTGGGCTGCTCCTAGGTGTTGCCTGCGTGCCACGGCTCACTGGGGTGCCCGGGGAAGCCACGCTTTCTGCCCCCTTAGCAGCAGAGACAGCATTCTTGCTGAGAGGATGTAAAAGGCAGTGACTGTGAATGCGGGGAAAGATGGGTGTGAAATTCACAGAGTTACTGTGCTCTGGGCAATTGAAAATGAGCAGGGGAATTGAAATACGAGCGTTTAAAAATGGCTTGGAAACTCCAGGAAGATGCGAGGAGCCGGTTGTGGCCCAGCCTTGCTCCCTGGCAGGCGCCGGTGCTGGCCGTGCACGCAGTGAGGCTGCGAGCATGGCCAGACTCAGTGCTGCCAGCCGTGCCTTCATCCGTGCTGTCTGGCCGTGCCCAGCCATCCTCGTCGCTTCCCTGTGGGGGCTGTGGAGGCCGGGTGTTCCCGCTGGGCATGCCCGTGCCCCCGGCCGGTGCAGGTGGGAGTGTGTTCGGGAGGGTGTGTGGGGCAGAGGCAACGCCCTTAGTGGGGAAAGCCCGGCCTCGGGTGTCCCTGTGCCTTGGCCCTGGTTCTTGGCCGTCATCTCCGGATTTACTGTGGGATATCTGTGAATACATTGTCTATTGTTAAATAAACCATTAAGTAATAATCTCCTATTTTCACCTCTCGACCAGTTCTTCACCCTGTCACTCTCTTTTCCAGTGCCTCTTTGTTCAGGAGCAACTTCGACAAAGGATGTGTATTTCAGGCAGAGGCACCCGGGTAGAGATTTTTGAGCAGCTCTCACGAACTCTTCTTACCTGGCCAGTGGAGCCTGTATTCTAAGCAAAGCCTCAGGTTTCCGTGGCCATCTAGCCAAGGGAAGAGAGCTCGCTCGCGTAGGGAGGTGTCACATGGACAGGCAAACCCCTGCAGCCGGGGCAGGGGTCAGGTTGGGGCAGTTCATTCCCTGTCCTTCCGTGTTACGGCCGCGCTGCAGAAGGGAAGGGCACGGAGTGGAGGGGCCGTGTCACAGGTGTGGCTGCTGGGGGCTCTCCCGGCAGCAGCAGCTGCTGCTCCCTCCCTGCTGCTGTCCGGACACCTCTCGATGCAGCGCTGCTCCCTCCGCCTCGCTCGCTCCGGGGCGCGGCTGCCCGAGCCCTGCGTGCGCCCGGGCCTGTTCCTGCGGCGCTGCCAAAGCAGGTGGCGTGCTGGGAGGTGTGCTTGGAGAAACGAGCAGTGACAACGGGGCTGTCGCCTTGGGCTGGGTGCGGCGCTGACAGAGAGCCGCTGAGACACTGCAGCTGCAGATATAAATTCTGCTATTCCCCAGCTTTTCGGTGTGGATTTATTTGTAACCTTCTTTGAGTCTTCCTGTAGTCCCGATCCACTAAAGGCTTTTTAGCTCCTAATTTTCTGTTGCTTTCAGGTGAAATTTGTCATCCAGCTGTGGTATGGAACCTAAGCTATAAATATGGAAATCTCCTTCAAAATCCCTCTGTCAGGGGAGGTGCAGTTCTCTGCAGACAGAGACCCTGGATCGGGATGGCTGAGGCTGTGGTGGTGGTGGGGTGCGCGCATGTCTTAGGTCCACCAACCCCACTCAAGAGCGTGAAGAGCAGGCATCAAGATCCAGTTCGTTTTGCTGGAGCTGAGCGTCATTCCTCGGTGCTCAGGGGCTTGGGCTGCCTGTCTTTGGCAGCACAGACCAGGGAGAGGTGGCAGTTCCTGTCAGTGAGACAGGGAGCTCCGTGCAAAATGCGATCAGGTTGGATGGCGATAGCGCAGGGCTGGTCTCGGGTTAAGGGCGCAGGCAAATGGAATTTGCGCGTGTGTCCCCTGCCCCATATCCTCAGCTCTGATCTGCCTGCTCAGCTTGATTACTCTGCCTTTGTGTGCTGCAGGGTGGGAGCTGGGGAGCAATTCCCCGTGCTGCTCTGCCAGGCATGTGTCCACGCCTGATAAGAGGCCACAGGAGACTGAAGATAAGTTTTCGCTCAGTGCTGGGTCTGCGTTTCCTCAATCATCTTGCTCTATCTTTTGTTTTCTCTGATGGCAATAACAGCGCATCGTCTAAGGGTCAGGACAGGTGTTTTCCAAGCAGAGGCTTCCGTCCTTTGAGTTGGATGGCATTTAAGTAATTGTGGACTATCCATAATTTGTACCAGTAATTATGCCACTTATCAAGGGCTTGCGGGAAGGAAGTAGTAAAAATGGAATTTTAATGCTTCCTAGGCTCTAGGCACATTTTAAGGAAGATCTCTAGGAGGATTTTAGAAAAAAAACAGGAGCCAATTAGACTTACCAAGTAAAGAGACTATCAGCTCACTGCATATAGTCCTGTGCATCATTCTGCTGGAATAGCATTGCTTGTTTTTATAGTGTTTGATTAAAATCACAGTAGCAAGTAGCCAGGCTATTTGTAATTGCACTCTGACAGTGAAGAAATGACAAGGGCCACCACCTTCCCTGCCATCTTTGTAAAATCATCAGCCTTTGAGTCATGTGCAAAGCAGTCACCAAAATATTCCATTTTCTCATTTCGCCCTGTCTATTACAATTATTAGCCATTCATCACTGATGTTATATGTCCTGGCAAGCTTTTCAGATGGTGTCTCATGTGTGCCTTTCAAACCTAGTCAGGCAAAACCATATCCAGTGACAACATGTGACACACTAATGGGAGCAAACAGCTATTTTTGTGAGGCAGCAATGTGCTAATTTTCAAGGCATATTGAAAGGATAATAGGGAATGTTGGAATTCATTATTCTGTGTTGAGTATAATTACTCTGATTTTACTGACTTTGGAATGAGAAAGAAGAGAAATTATCCTGCCTTTTTCAAGAAGTGTATTTACTGCCATTTGCTTTGTTTCATACCTTGAAAGCGCTTCCTTCTCTATAGAAATATGGAGGTAAATATACTGTTCAGCACTGAATAGTTTCATTCAGAGCCATCAGCCTTTTGATAACATTTTCCATCTTATGCAGGGCACCCTAGATATTTTAATCAACTTTCAACTGGGTTGGACATGGTTGGATTGGCGGCAGACTGGCTGACATCAGCAGCAAATACTAATATGTAAGTAGAAGATTTTTTTATTTAATATATAGATATTTAATGTAATTTCACAATTGTACTCTAAAATACTAGTTCCTGTATCTGAGTGAATGAATAATTTTATGTTAAAATTGCTGGGGAAAAAATAATCTGTTTTTTAAATGGTTGCAACAGTTATTTATAGAAAGACTTTCAATGTTGTCCTGTAGGCTGTCATTTATAAAATTTCATCATTGTGATAGGATGATGGTTGTGCTGCCTCCCAAAAGCACACAAAAAATATATACAGATTAGCATTTTACATGCATAAATATGTAAAATGAAAGGGGTACTGAGTGAGCAGTTGCATTCATGTAGAGGGGTTATGTACAATCCATACTTGGAGCAGAAAGCCGTTGCTTTCTGTAAGAAAGAGATGTGGAATTTAAAGTATGGGGTTTTTTTCACTTTGGCATTGGGAAGCATTTTTGTGTACTTGCTTAGTTTCATGCACTGTCTGGCCATTATGAATAGGACTGCTGACATGTGCCTCTAGACATGCACACGGGTTTGTGCAAGGCAAGGGGCTCTGCCCAGCATCTCTTGGATAAAGGACAAAGCCTTGAACCTGGAAGAGGTGGGCAAGATTTTATTCACTGAAGTGGGTGGAAATGGATTCTTAAGCACTCCCTGCATTTCTCCTTCTAGACATTTGATGTCAAATGAGAAAGAAGACTGTGGAAAGTATTGTGAAACAGAACTCTACCCAGTATAAGATAGAGTATATTGTGGCTATAATGTAATGTAATATTGGAAAAAGATGTCTTAGTTTTGTAGATGAAAGCATTAAATATGGACATTACTACATTTCAGGTTCACCTATGAAATTGCTCCAGTGTTTGTACTTTTGGAATATGTCACACTAAGGAAAATGAGAGAGATGGTTGGCTGGCCAGGGGGCTGTGGCGATGGGATATTTTCACCTGGTACATGACATTTCAAGCTTTCTCTATTTTTCAGACTGTGGTATATGACATCCCCTGCAGCTAAAGAGTAAATATAATTAAATATGCATGTTCGAGAGGACACTTGCTAGTAAACACCAGTGGCCTCTTTGAGATAAAGTATTGCATGTTTATGAATTTCAGGGATGTGATTATGAGGGTCTGTTTGAGCAAATTGCACTGCATGATGAGCAGCTGTAATGGCACATGGGAAACATAATGAGAAGAGACATTCGCCTTGCAGTTTTGCTTTGTCCCCACTTTTTATGGAATCCATGAAATAGAAAGACTGTTGTATTAATAACGGAGGGAAGAAACACAACAAAGCTCTCCATCACCGCAGGGGAAACTGGAACAAACAGGGAAAGACGTAGCATACCTTCCAGCAATTTTAGTAGAGTCAGGAAGACCCTGCCAGCATTAGAGCATGCTGTTAGCTTTCCATGTGAAGCTGACCTGTTTTTCTCAGGGAGGTACTTGGGTGCTTAGTTAATCTGAGTTCTTAAAGGCTTAGAAACCCGGTTTCTTCAGGGCAAGGCACTAAGGCAAAAAAGTTAGAGTAGAAAAATCATTGACAAACACTCTTAAGACTTTTTTTTCTTTTTTAAATCATTCCACTTAGTCTTTTGATTTATACTCTTTGTCACCTCTTCTCTGACTCTGTAATTTCATTGCTCAAAAATTTTGGCTTGTCTATCTTACAAAATTGCAAAGTAACAAAAGAATTTACATTGGGTATAATATCTTGGCTCGTCAAAAGAGAACAGACTGTTAGCTGTTGCAGAAGGAGCCTTTTTGGAAGGGAAGTTAGTTGACCTAATGGAGAGAGAAAGAGTGCACTCTTGAGTAGAGGAAAGGCCTCACTGATAACAGCCTAGGACGTTTGGCTCTCCAAGGCCATGAAGGTCAGGCAAGGCTCGTCTTCAGGTTCTCACATCTGAATGCATATGTGGGAAGTGGGTGGGAGTTTTATTCTGACCCTTTCCACAGATGTAGAGAAATAGATGAGAAGAACTGACATTGCTTTTTCATGATTTCTTAGTTAAAAAGCCTGAGAGCAAAAGCTTTGACAGCTTTTACTGTGGTGCTTAGAGATCCCCCTGAAAGCCTTGGCCTACATCATGCCTGGCATCTAAGTGTGTCTCACTACCCAGGACCAAAGTGAAGGCTTTTGGAAACTGAGTGGTGGTTGCTTACCAACCCTGACCTGACTGGGTACAGCTCCCTTAGTTCCTCACCTTCCCACTGGACTGGTCAGGGACCTGCAGGGTGAGAGAAGAGCAATAGCAGTGCTGCCCAGGCAGCTCTGGAGGCACGGCAGCGGGCTGGGTGAAAGGCTCAAGCACGTGTGCCAGATCTGCCCGAGTCTGGCAAACTCAGGTAGAGATAGCGTGAGTCAGGAAAGGTGTGTGCCTCAGGAGGAGCTGCTGGCCCTGCCAGGGCTGCAGAAGGTGCTGCCTGGCATGGGGCCAGGGTACTGCTGGTGTGTCAGAGCTCACTTCATCGAGCTGAAACCTGTGTGGGGACGGGCTCTCTGGCAGGCATCTACCTGTGCTGGCATTTGCAGGGCTGCCCCCTCTCATTCTTTCTTCTCTTTCTTCTCTTTCTTTCTTTCTTTCTTTCTTTCTTTCTTTCTTTCTTTCTTTCTTTCTTTCTTTCTTTCTTTCTTTCTTTCTTTCTTTCTTTCTTTCCTTTCTTTCCTTTCTTTCTTTCTTTCTTTCTTTCTTTCTTTCTTTCTTTCTTTCTTTCTTTCTTTCTTTCTTTCTTTCTTTCTTTCTTTCTTTCTTTCTTTCTTTCTTTCCTTTCTTTCTTTCCTTTCTTTCTTTCTTTCTCTGCAATTTCTGGTTTATGCAAAGTGCATCTTTATAATTTTCTCTGTTAAGGAAGCAATACTCAGTGTGCAGGTTCTGCTTTTTTAGGCAATAATCAAAATAATTTCTGTGCTGTCTTCTCACTTCATGGCTTTAGCTGAAGACCTTACTGTTGCAAAGAAAAGGTTCTTTCTCTCTGCATTCTCTGGAATGAAAAACACAGTATCAATACATGTGAAGCATAAAAGCCTGACTGTTTTCTCAGAAATTTTTTCAAATTCTGTAGGTGTCTTTTGTTAGCTGCAATTAACTGTGGATGTGAACACAACTACAAATTAAAAGCAGAATGCAGGCTTATGAGTAAACTAAGGTTAAATGACTGAGTAATAAATACTAATAGGAAGCCCTGGTATTGAAGAAACTTAACATTTCAGTCTTGATTCTTTTGACACTGAGCCAATGACTTTGCACAAGATAGGCCAAATTGCTTCAATTTAGTTCGGTCACCTAACTCATCAATAGCAGCTCTCGCATGGCATCTGCATTTTTTAGGGACAGGTACCTTAGCATTTCCTCTTAATCTCTCCATTTCTTGTTTTGTCATTTCTGAAGAAAGGTGTTGAAATAGGTTCTTATCTCTCAAGATAGTTGAAAGGGGAAGAAAGACCCCAGTCCGTACTGACCTGTATGCAAGCAATGCTGTTTTTCTGTGGCATTTTCCCTTGGACTCACAGGAGGGCCAGTGAAGTCAGGGAAAGCCCACAGCAGGGCAGCCTCACTGCAAGAGCAGAGCTAGGATACTGATTAGAAATGAAGGGCACAGTTGTGTGGGCTGTGGAACAGTATATATCTCTAGTGAGATTAAAACAAATCTTACAAAAGTCAAAACAATGTTAATTTGCCAGCACAGATAACCAACAGTGCTTCCTTCATCTCAAAGGATGGATTTTATCTTATCTCACTTAGGCTGTCCAAGCATTGGGTGTCTACCCTGGGCTAGTTACAGCAGCTGCTGTGTATTCGAGGGAGAGTGGGGATGTGTCTGCAGGGCAAGATCCACCTACCACAAACAGCTACCATAGGATGAGCTGAACCATCCTCTGGAGGTGCACATCTTGTGCTCTTCACTCCATTTTTTGATGGATGAATGTTGCAATAGTTGAACTCCACCTCACGGGCATTTCAACCTGTTCATTTAAAACTTTTGCTTTATATAAATATATGTGCATAAACATGGATATACAATCAATCTGTGTGTGTGTGTGTGTGTATATATATATACACACACACATATAGAGGATAAACCTGATGGATTTCATATATACATGTCTGTCTGTGTGTGTGTTTGTGTGCATACAAATGTAAAAACTCTCAGCATCTGCCTCAAGTACTGCATTATATTCCCATAGCGCTCATGCAGCATTAATGTAAGGCCAAACATTGCTCCACTGTAGACACAGAGACTCAGTTTGTAAAAAAATCTCAAAAAGGAGAAACAGACCACTGCAGAGCTGTAGATCTGATACCCATCTTGAAGTGGGTTAAATACCCATCTTGAAATGGCTATTTTAAGTGAATGTATGCCAGTGGTTTTAAGACAAGTGTTAGGGACATTTAATCTTTTCCCCTTGTTCCCATCAGAGGACAATTAAAATGAAAAATATTTGTTAGAATGACCCTTTTTCCTTTCTCTTCCCTCTTCCCACTCAACTTACCCAGAAGATAGTGGCTGTTGGGCCTCTGTTGGTGGGTTTGCTCAAAGCTGAGCCATGAAACACCACCATGATTTAGGAGGGGAGAGCACAGATTAGGTCACACTTCGAAATCCCTTAGGAAGTTGCCTTATGGGGGCATCCGCTTAGGAGATGGAATAGAGTGGGGATTATGTGTTGATGGCACATAGAAAGCTAAGACTGGGGACTGAAGGAGAGATGGTAGTTAGAATGAGAATGAAAGGAAGCACCAGTCATTTTTTGCAGTGGTACTTTTTTGCATAAGTGTTTTTTTGTGTGTAGTAGATCCTGTTATTACACAGCCCAGCTGTGAGGAGCATCAGGAAGAAGAATCTGTGTTTCTGCTACAAGGCAGAGACATATATATAGAAAAACTGTAGCAAGACTTTTTTGTTCTGAAATGATATTACAATGAATAGAAAAAGTAACAGTATATTACTGTGGACTCCAGGTGGTGCCATATCTAACATGTATGCTATGTTGATTGCACGTTTCAAGATGTTCCCAGAAGTTAAAGAAAAAGGAATGGCAGCTATTCCCAGACTGGTTGCCTTCACATCGGAACATGTATGTGTTTCTGTTTTTTCCTATCTGTTACATCTGCTTGTATGAATTTATGATGAAGAAAACAGCTGAACAGGAATTTCTTGACAACTGTCTTCATTTCTGTTATTCCTTCTCATTTCTTTTATTCCTTCACTGGGAATGAAAACATGGGAAGAGCCTGACTTTTTTGTCTACAGAGGGATGATCTCTGCACTTCTCTGTGGCTGAAATCCAGGCAGAGCACTCTCTACAAACCATTGCCATTTCTTTGCTCTCACTTGTATCCATATAAATGTTGATGTGAGTGGTGAGGACCACATCAAACAAGGAGAGCTCATCATTGGGCTTCAGCACTTTCTGCCAGGAACATCATCTGTTCAGGTCACTCTGGGGCAACAGAAAATCCTTTTGAGTCAAAATCTTTTCATCTGCAACCACTTCTGCTGTTATTTAATGAGAAGGTGATAACATACATGAAGACAGTCATATGACAATGCTGTGTGTGTGTGCAGAAGAACAGCTGCAGTATTTGTTGGGCAGCTGGGCTTCACTGAGTTTCTACCTGTGAGCAAAAGCTTCAGCACAGGGGGGTTCATCACAGGCACTGCTGGGACCTGGCAGTGCCAGGGGCGAGGGGAGGTGAGCACAAGAGAAACAGGAGTAGTCCTTGTGAGAGAGTTCTTTGCTCTTTGTACAGCCATGCAGAAGTCTCTGTTGGGAGGGTTGTTTTTGGCTTTATGACCATTTGGAACTCATTGCAGCTTAGAGTGGAGAATGTGGGTGCAGCAGGAAAGGAAAGAGGAAGGTTTATCCCCAAGAGGGGCTGTGAGCTGTTTTCAGGCTTCATTGTCCACTTCTAAATTTCTCTCCAGCTGTGTGGGCTCAGCCAGAAAGGACTCATTTGTGGCCGAGGCTCAGCAGGATGCTGTCCATGTTAGGTAACAAAGTCCTCCTGCTGCCTGTTTGGACTTACCATAGAATGTGCTTCCATTCTATGCAAGTGTGAAGAACAAAATACCCTAAAAGTTATCACAAAAGTGCAGGAGGAAATCTCTCAGAGGATTCCTTTCATAGCTGTAGGATAGGATGAGATGCAATACACAGCTGTGGACTCCACGTTGCAGAATTATTGTCCCCATAGCAGTTAAAGAGGACAGTCTGCAGATGAGTAGCAACTTTCCAAATCTGGATGTACAGCTAGAGATACATTTGCCACATGGAAGTAACAAGCCTAAGTTGTGCAAATTAGGTTCAACATGATTATTTAAAGTAACTAATCCTATTAATCATTAGAGTATTTCATTGTTTTCATAGCAATGGAGTGTTAAACAATGACCCAAATTGTGCTAACAGTCTCAAAATAATGAAATGAGCTTTAATAATTGAGTTTTCATGCCAGGGAAGAAGCAGTTCCCTTAGCAAATTAAACATTCAAAAATCAAATATACTAGAGAATCACAGGATGGCATCTGAAATCCATTACATTTTAAAAGTAATTTAAAATTGCAGTTTTGTCCCTTCCTCAATCAAGCTTTATAAAAAGTATATTCTCATCTTCTAGAGAAGTTAAGAAACTGTACTCTGTGAAGACAGGACCCTTTAACCCTTAATTGCCCAAAGGATTTGGGATAATGGTTTAACCCTCAAAACAGCAGAAGCTGTTACAGAAAACACAGAGGCCTAGAAGTACAATCCTTTTTAATATAGGAAGTGTCATGCAGGACCTGAACACACTCTTAAGATATGCTGATGTCAATTGTCTCATTTGTCACGTCATGCTGATGATCTACCTACTTTTAGACTCCTTGGCCTGACTGAGGTTTCTCTCTGCCACAGGTGGACACTCTTGAAAGACAATGGCCATGGAACAAGCAAATTGTAGAATCGTAGAACACCCTGAGTTGGTAGGGATCCATCAGGATCATCAAGTCCAGTTCCTGGCCCTGTGCAGGACACCCCAGAAACCACACCATGTGCCTGAGAGCGTTGTCCTAAAGCTTCTCGAACTCTATCAGGCTTGGTGCTGGTGACCACCTCACTGGAGAACTGTTACAGTGCTCAACTACTTTCTGGGTGAAGGACTTTTTTTAGATATTAAACTTAAGCCTCCCTTAACTCAGCTTCATGCCATCTCTCGTGCCCTGTCACTGACCAGAAGAGATCAGTACTTGTTCCTCTGCCTCCCCTGATGAGGTTGTTGAAGACCACACTGAGGTCTCCCTTCAGTCTCTCCTCCAGGCTGAATAGAATATTCTCATATGAATTCCCCTCCAGACCCTTCACCATTCTTGGAGGCTCTCCTTGGACACCCTCTAGCAGCTTCATGTCTTTTTATTATTGTGGCACTCAAAACTGCACGTAATATCCAAGGGGAGGCAGTCGCAGAGCAGAGCAGGACAATCCCCTCCCTTGCCCAGCTGGCCATGCTGTGCCTGATGTCCCCCAGGGTTGGCCCTCCTGGCTGCCAGGGCACTGCTGGCTCAGGTTCAGCTTGCCATGGACCAGGACCCCCAGGTCCTTTTCCATGGCACTGCTCTCCAGCCTCTCATTGCCCAGTCTCTACCCACAACTAGGGTTGCTCCATCCCAGGTGAATAATCTGGCACTTGCCCTTGTCAAACTTCATATGGTTGGTGATTGCCTAGTCCTCTTAATTTATCAAGGTCTCTCTGCAGGCCCTCTCTGCACTTGGGGGAGTCAATAGCTCTGCCCAGTTTAATGTCATCAGCAAACATACCTAGTATCCAGTGTATCTGTGTCCAAGTCGTTAATGAAGGTGTTAAAGAGCACAGGGGTGAGGACAGAGTCCTGTGGAACCCCAGTAGTTGCAGGTCACCAGTCTGAGGTCACCCCATTCACTGTAACCCTTTGTGCCCATGATCCCGTTGGTCACCCATTGTGTAACAGGGTTGTCCAGTTGTGAGCTGGATGCTTTCTCCAGAAGGAAACTATGAGAGACAGTATCAAAAGCTTTGCTGAAGTCCAAAAGGCTTACATCTGCTGGTTTCCTAGATCAGTGGGTTATCCTGTCATAGGAGGAAAACAGGTTTGACAAGCAGGGCTTTCCTTCATGAACCTGTGCTGGCTCTGACCAATGACTGCATTGTCCTCCAGGTGTTTTTCAGTACTTCCCAGAATAATCTTTTCTGTGAATTTGCCAGCTACTGAAGTGAAACTAACAGGCTTATAGTTTCTGGGGTCCTTCTTCTTGCCCTTCTTGGAAGTTGGAATGATGTTCCCCAGATTCCAGTCAGCTGGGACCTCTCCAGATTCCCAAGACCTCTCAAAAATCAGTGAGAAAGGCTTTGTGACGACTTCAGCCAGCTCTTTGAGAGTTCAGGCCCAGTAGATTTGTAGGGCTCAGGCCCCATAGATTAGTAGGGATCTAGCTGGAGCAGCAGATTCATAGTATCATTTCCCCATGCTCTGCATGCATGCTGTGATAGTAAATGAAGCTTAAAGTAACTGTATGTGTTTAGAAACTCAGAGATTTTGGTTTTGAAATTTTCAGTCAGATGCAAAGATTTTAATATCAGCAATTGTCAGAGAAGAATTTCAGCATCCCAGATGAGATTCTGTTTTCATTACTACCATCTAGAGTTTCCTGTACTATAAATGAATGAAGTTGTGTCACAGTTGCCACCACTACTACTGTAATCAGAATCTGGCTTGGTCTGATGCCATTATAGGTTCAGCTGCCAGTGGGGGAGAAGGGAAGGGAGGAGTAATCCACAGCTTTTAAGTAATTACTTCCCTAATTTAGGAGTGCATCATGTTCCAAATTTAGGGGCCTCACTCTCTGCACAACCAGTGAAGTACCTCTGGAGGGAAGCTCAGAACATCCAAATTAGGAACCTAAATATTCCTGAATTTAAATGTTCTAAATCACCTTTGGGAGGGCTTCACCTACTTCTGTGCACTGACCATAAAGAGCCTTCTCATATACACAACCTACATTTGGTGCCTAAAATAAGTTATGTGATTATTCCAACTGTGCACGTTCCCAGCCAGCAAATTTTCCCCAACCCACAACTTAGCACACTCTGGTGCTGTTTGTTTCTGTTTCATCAGTGATGGTGAAGTACTCTGCAACTACTTGGGTAGGCCTTCCTCAGGTTTAATTTCATGAGATGCCCTTGCACTCAGGATTTCATTCAGTCTCTGTATTCATCAGGGCATCATCAGTCTTCTTTCATTTGCACTGTTGCAAGAGCAGTGATGTCCTTCAGGGCAGCTGTTCTGGACTGCACATGATGCAACAGACCTTGACTCAGAGGGGGAAAAAGTGATGGATGCCAGTTGTAAAAACCTATTTCAGTCTATCATTTCAAACACAATGAAAAATCTAAAGTGAAGGCTTCCTCCTGTGTTCCAGCATACCAGTTTTAGGCTGCTGTAACTGTTCAGAGGAGTCCATCCCTTTTTCAGCATGGAGAAAGCTACTGAAAGGGATAGCTGCCTTCTCAGAATATTTTAGTTGTTCCATTTGTCCACAAGGCAAGACCTGTTAAATTTTAACCCATTCCCTGTTGTGATTTTGACCTGCCCAACCAGCACTGCCTTAAAGAGTATCCAATAGCAGCTGGAAATTGTATGGAGCAGGGATTACACCCAGGAGGCGAAAGGACAGAGTCATGCTGCCCTGAGGAGGAAAGTGTGCAAATGGGAAGTTTAGCTGGAGAGAACTAGGTGTGTTCAAGTCACAAAACAGCCTTTGGCCCTTTTCATTGCTAGTAGGAAAATAGCTTAAAGAGGCTTGCAGAATTTCTGTGGACTTGATTAATCAGGGACTGTGTGGGCTTAATCCACAGTTCAGAGAATGAAAAAAAGGTCATAATTGGAAATACAGAAATTTTTTTCATCTTCTCTGTTCTCCAACCGAGCAAGACTGTTCTCATGTAGTTCACAACAGCTTTCTTACTTTCCCACTCATCTAGAAGCCCCCTAAGAAGGAACATCTTTTCAGGTGTTCAGTGAGGGAATAGCAACACTCTTCCTTATCACAGGTTTAGAAAACAAAGTGCAGAGCTAAGAACTGGCAGGTGATTCAGTCTCATCTGACAATAAGGGACCTCTTCACCCTATTAGAGACCATGGAGGACACAGAGGAGACTCTCCTTGCCTCTGGCATCTCTCCATCTGCACTGCTGCTGTGTTGAAATAGCTGCTGCTGAAGACTTCACAAGGAGTGCAGCTCTGGTGTGTGCTGACTGAAGGAGGGTCTGCTGGCTCTCCAGGTATCAGCATTGTAGACAGCTGGACACACCTGGAGGAACCTCATCCTCTGGGTGAGCACTGCGGGGAGAGGTGGCTTGTCTGGTGTGGGAGGGGAGCACCCTCCCGGCAACAGTGCACTCGGCATCCACACTGCAGCTGGTTCAGAGGAGGCAGTTAGCTACAAATCACCTCTTCAGCTTCATGCATGCTGCTTTCCCTTTATGGATAAGCCCCATTCATTGCAGGGAATGTGTCAAAAGATTCCAGTATCTGTGGGAGAAGAGTGGCTTTGTGAAGTTTTTATCTGAACAGTTCCAGAAGCCTACTATGGAGCTTCTTGGTGCTGATGCAGAAGGAAATTAAAAAGTGACTTCTGTGTCTGTAGCTTGATAGACCATTTCACACAGGCTATGGAAGATTTTGGGTTGGTTTCTATGTGGAATGAATGAAAATCTGATCTCTAATCTACCACTTCCATGATACGTAGTGTTGCCCTCTGTCCCTGCAACTTAGGAGACACTTTGCAGAACTGCCACCTGCTAGAAGCAGTCCAAGAGGTGTTATGTGAGGTGCTCGTTCCAGAGGAAGATTTGAGGAGCCTGAAAGTCCTGTTTTCTATTTTGTAGCATAGACTACAAAGCTGTAAATTATACTCTGGGCATAGAGTAAGTAGGAATTAGATTTGTTTCCACCTAAGGAAACTTAAAATCAAACTGATGGATTCACATATTTTTTTTCTTTGCATTACTTGCTGCATAATACATAGAAAATTATTTTTATGGTATTTGAAGCCAGAGGGAAACTGAAAATTTGGTCTTATTTGAGGAACAACTTCATTCAGGTAGCACCATTCAAATCAAAGTAAAAGCATTTTCTAGGAAAATAGTGCTCTAGTGCAGTCAGTCCTAAAGGAGAAAATCATCATTTGTGTCTCATCCTTTGTCTGGTATTGACTAAAATCCCTTGTGGCTTTTACAGTGCCACAGTATCCTCCTGAACTCAGTGCAACATTTCTTATCACGTACAATGCTGCAAAACTGTCTTCACTAGGAAAAAACCAAATGAGTCTTTCTGATTATAAAAGCAGTGTGAAATTGTGTGTTTGAAAAATGCCAAATATGTGCATACTAGTATGTTCAGAAACATTAATATCCTCATTTCTCACCTGATACTAGCAAGTAACTTTAAAAACTGGATAGCAGTTGGTAAATGAAACCATAGCAAATATATCTCTCATTGCAGTGTATTTAAAATTTGGATGGGACACAGTATGCTCTTTTTGAAGGTAATTGAAGGAGAAGCTGTAGCTTGAAATCAGATTATAAAGATAGGATTCATGTTGCTTAATGTTAATCACCTGAAGTGTAAACATTTAATCTCTGTTAGTCTATACACTTTTTATGGCCAATAAAAAAAGCAAGATCTGCAGAAGACAACTCATCTTAAGTCTTAAAGCAGATGCCAAAGCCTTAAGAGATCAGTGCCTTCTGGAGGTACCTTTTCTTCCCCACCTTTGTGGGAGCCCAAACAGCAAGCCTGAACTAGCAACAGATTTTCAGATTATTAAGAGAGAAATAGCCCAGCCTACACATCCAGGGATTGCACAATGCTTAAAGCCCAAGTGAAGTGAATATGAAGTGTGTTCTTTGCTGGTGGGTAGGTGATAAGGTGAGGCTGGGGTCCAGATCCCCTGGGGTCTAGACTGCCAGTGACAGACCTCAGGGGAGTTTCAGCTGCAGGATATCTGTCTTAGCTTGCTCAGCATTTGGGAACTGGTTACTGATAAGCCACCTCCACAAAGCTCATGCCACTCTGGATTTATGTAAGCAAGGAAAAGCAGCAATCTGAAAAAACAGCTATGCCCTGTGGGGCTCATGGCATCAGGATGGTTGTTTGTGACAGCTTCAACCATGCCAGATGATGAGCAAGTAATTTAGCAAGCTATAAAAATAGAAGCATCTGTATATTGAAGCACTTTAGATAACAATGCTGTACTTTTCAGCATCATAGCATTTTTAATTATTCTTCCATTTTTCAGAGGCCTATTCATTATTGCATGTGTAATACATTTACACTGTCTCTACCTTACAAAGCTAACCATGTAAAAATGGCTATCTGGGGAACAAACCTATACCTAACAGCATTTGAAATTTTAGATAAAGGGAAAATTCCCCTGGCTCAGAATCACAGATTTTTTTTTCTGGCTGTCAGTACACTCTTAGTCACTAACATTCATACCTTCTCCTTCACCACTGAATTTCACCACATTTCTTTCCGTATAGAAATTAGGTTCCTCTCTACTGGGGATGTATTTGCAGTCTTCCATGCACCCTTTGCAGTGTGTGAAGAGAGGGAGGGAGGAAGCCAGGAAGCCGAAGTGACAGCCCATTCCCACCTGTGTGTCCTCCTCTGTCTGCAAGCCCAGGACAGTGGTGAAACTCCAGACTTCCAGCACCCCCAAGACTGGATTTTCCTTCAGGACTGGCATCAGGCAGCCTGCACCTGCCCTCCCTTTGTTCCCTGGTTCTCCCACCACAAGGCTTCAGATCCGTGTAACTCTTACACAGCTGTGTTTTGAGAGGTGGTATTCAGGCTCCCTCCTTGGTGTGTCTGAAGAGTCTGTAGCCCTGATATTTGCAAAGGGGTCACATTTAATGTCCTTCCTTGTTAGCCCAGTTAAATCATCTGTGAATAGTTCTGTCTGATCAGGTTTATTTCTGCAAACCTTTTCATCTCTTTCACCTTTATAGTTTTCTGTGTTTACCATGATATTACACAGGCGACCAAACTTTCAGCACCATCACAGGAATATTAAACTGAAGTTTAATACTTATCATTGTGAAAGTTTTCTTTGGGAAAACTATATATTTTTTCTACTTTGCCTTCATCCTTGGTCTTTCAGAGCCTCTCAAGCACTTGGAGTAATTCTTGTGGTCTTGCCCTAAAACATGAAAACATAACAGCAGTCATATGTCTGTGACTGTATACATAGATTGAGGCATTTCATATTCAGAGTTTGTTTAGATATTGTAGTTGCATTTGCCCTTCTGTGCACAGACTTCTGTATTTCCTCCCAATTTATCTGTAAACCAGTTTTGGTTCCTGACCACTGAATTCCCTTCAGTCTTTAAAAAGCCTTCAGGCAACTGAGCTATCAGCACTACATTCATTTTTTTTCCCCAGTGCTCTTTTAGCAGTGCCATGAGACTTCTTAGCAAGGCAGCTGTGCTTGGCCATATTCCAATAGATGCCTTTGAGCACATGGGCTTAATTTCCTTCCTCATAGTAGACCATTTAAATCTGTCTTTTCTTTTTTAAGGCACTTTGAATAGTTCTGGTTTTTTAGCAGAAAAACAAATTGCAACAGTAAATCTTTTTTAACTAGTGTGGAGTAAGGAGCAAAATTAATGAATGTAATGTCATTGACTCAAGCCCCAGTGAAATATATCTGTGCCTCTTCACTCCTAAATCTCTACCTGCATTTATATATTTACACCACCCAGTATGAGCACATCAGTTTGTGTAATATATGAATAAAAAACAGATTAAATTTTTTTAAGTATATGAATTCAGTTCTATCTTCATATAGCATATCTGTGAACTGTCATTATACTGGCAATATTTTTGCTCTGTTTTCAATTTTTGCAAAGTTCCAAGATGCTTTCCTAAACTTGGAATTTTTTATAAGCCTCTTCCTGCCAATAGCGATTTCATGGGCTCTTCTCCTCCCAGCTCTCACAAAGTTGCACTGCTGCCCCATAGGGCTCAGAGAGGCTCACAGGGCTGGGAACAGACTTTTGTATCTTTGATGTTTAGAAGTTTTTGGATTGGTCACAATCCAAGCCTTCATCTACAGTGCATTTGTGCTGGGAAAAAGTCCACTGAATTTACTGAAGCTGATGAAACTCATAGAAATTCATTTGTTCAAAAATTTAGTTTCATGAAGGAAATAACATGCCATGAAAAATGTCAGTGTGATGGCTGAGCTGTGATGTTCAGTGTATAAATACTTCCTAGCACCTTGTGACTCCCAGCTAGAAAAACAACACAGCAAACTCCAAGATGAACATACCAGTGACCAGTGGCTTTAATAGGCTGGATGATGTCTGGGTGTTAAACATCTGCAGTGTCTGGAGTGCTGGTGGCTGCATTCTTCCCCTTCTCACAGCAGATATCACAGGACTTTGTTCAGAGAGAAGGGGTAGAAGCTTCTTCACTTGATGTCATTCAGCACCCACTCCAAACCAGCCACCCTTACTCTGGATGAATCTTTGCCCGGAGGTGCCTGTTTCCCCCTGAGTGCAGAGGAAGCTTATTGATGATGCCAGCTTGGTTAGGCTACCTGCAAGGGACAGGCACAAATGCCCTGTGGCTCATCTAAGTGATGAGTATGCCTTTCATTTATCATCAGTTCATGTGAGAGTCAGTCCAATGTGTGTATGTTGACTTTTCAGAGTGTGCTTAGTTCAGGGACTGGGGTGGTTTGCTGTGCTAGTACTTCAAAAACTGATTTTACATCTAGGCAACGTGTTCAGTGGCTGCTCAATACACACTGTTCATACACTGCAGCCATGTCCCACAGGGAAAAGCTGTACCAAACCAGTGCATTTAAAAAATAAATCTAGTATTAAAAATATTTACCTGAGGAAGTATTTTCAAATTGTCCATATAACATCAGTGAAACATGACTTAAGAGCAATCTGAACTTCCTTAAAATCTCTGGATATAGAAAAAGTCAGCAGACATAATGAAAACATTAAGAATTTCAGCCAAAATGGTGAGAATACAGGCATATAAAAAAAGCAGTTTGTACTGGAAATTCTTAACCATAGCAATCTTAACCATAGCAGTCAAGCCTCTATGAAAACTACTCCCTGAGCAATTTTTAAAACACAGAATTTTTTTACTTCTGAAGTTGGATGTACATGTTTCAGTTCTTCTACTCTTCTTCCTCTTTCATTAAGTTGGTTTAGAATTACTGTAATTTTCAAAGTGTTCCATATGTATAGAGTCCTTTAGCATGCAGTGAATCTATGCCCTCATGGCCTTTAGGTGAAGTCCACACGTGTCACCATTGTGCCAGTCTCTTCCCCTGCTGCTCTCTGCTGCTTGCAAATACTCCCTTGACAAAGCCATGGTGATTACTTCTTTCCTTTGTGATCTGCAAACTAGGTCTTCCTTTCTTCTTTAGCACTCTGGACACTTAAAAAGTATGGTTAGGTTTTTGTCTTTTGGATCTTTTTTATAGTGTTACATCCTAGGCTAATGGTACTGCAGTATCTAAAGAATTTCCATTTTTTCAATATTTAATGAACTGTAGTTAAAATTACTTTAGACAATATTGTTAACAGCTGGGTTTGAGTTAATATAAAATCAGATTATTGGGGCTATAATTTGATATAAAACTATTGCATTATCATAGTCACTGGGATTCAATTTAGGATTATACACCAACACTGGCTTGGGAGTTAAGTCCTATAAGCAAGAGAAAATTAGGCTTACATGCACTCCAGTATGTAACTTACACATTTTATTTTGTACATACAGATTAAGTAATAGTCTTACTATAATAATAATAATAGCCCTATTCTGATTTTAAACTTGAGTATCTCTGTTTATTAGTAGGAGTTATTACTGGCTTTCACTGGCATGACATCACAATTAGGCTTCCTGTATTAATTTCTCTCTTTTTCTCTGGGCAGAAGATACATAGTAGCACATTTCCCTGGGCATCACAAACTAAATGAATTCCCTAGGGAAGACTATTTTGTTTCAGTAAATCAAGCTCACAGCTGAATCTGTACAAGCAATAGAAGCTGAGAAGCTGCAGGTATGCATCAAGGTCCAGCATGGACCACAGTTGTGAATGTAATGTTCCAGGAGTAAACCCAGATTAGAGTGATTGCTGTTCCTCCAGTTGATGGAGGAACATCACCAAAGCAGGTAGTGACCTGCTTTGAAGCCTCAAATTACAGTGATCAGTTTCCAAAAGGGCTGAGTAATTACTGCCTTGTGGGACTTCTTGCTGAAGGATTTGCAAGAGAGTAGTGGTTTATATTAAATTAAGTAATAAATAATAAAACAAATAAAAAATAATAAATTTATTTTTTCAGAGTCACTTTTCTGTGAAGAAAGGAGCTGCGGCCTTGGGTATTGGTACAGATAGTGTGATTTTGATTAGATGTGATGAAAGGTAAGTAAAGATGTCAAATACACCTTTTATTGTGGTGCATAACAGAGGATCATCAGGTGCTCATCTCAGAGAGAGTATGTAGGATGTGGTCAGCAGTTGGTATAATTTGTCATAGCACTGTCATCTTCATCAGCTTTACACTAATGTATCCCACTTGAGGAACTGGCTCTCTTAGTAGCTTCTTTATGGGTCCATTTTTGGAGTTCATAAAATATCCTAAAAGTTCCTTTCCTCAGAGGTTTCTGATTTTTTTTGTTTGTTTGTTTGTTTGTTTCATTCTGATGTGAAACAGGATATCAAACTAATATCATTCTTTACATTTTGTGCTAAGAAACCAGGAGGGAGTTTGTTTTGGTCAAATCAGACTCTCACATTTTGATCCATTAAAATGAGCTGAAGTGGGCCTTTTGTAGGAATAAAATATTTAGGAGCATTTGCTAGTATAATTCTACTACTTCATGCCCCCACCATCTTTCTCAGCTGGATAGAAAGATAGAGACATGTTTGTGATAGGATGTGAAGAGAAGGATCTTGGCAGCATTGTGGGAAACAGGCTAGGAAGGATGATGGTCCCTGGAAGCCAACAGCACAGAGGCAGCTAATCTGCAGCTCACACAGGCTCTGAGGAAGGGTGGTAGATAACTTACTGTTTAACTCACCCAACTAAAAAGTTTCAATTCACTGTGAAAACCCATTTTGAGAAAAAAAGTATGTTAACAAAATCAACATGTTCTGATAAAAATTTACTGGTTTAGGGAAAACACTTTCTATGGGACAAAAAATTAATAGAACAATTCTTACTGATTCTGCTGAGAGTTTTTGCAATAGAAAATGCTATTTGAGTCCCTCACTGTTATAAGGTATCTCTATCAGAAATGGAAGGCTTTGCTGCTGTCAAAATATTCTGCTGCCACATTGAAAAACAAGCATCAAGTAAGCAATTTACAGTGCTTATCACAGTGCCTGAGTATTGACTTAGGGTCCTATTATCTCTTTATTAACAAAAGACTGAACACACCTTGAAGAGGATTTAATGATGTCAGAGCAACCAGCACATATCAAAATAAATCCCCAGTTGTTCTGTTCACTAGAGATGGATGTGAATCAATGAAGCCGTGTCTTCTTTTTCTCCTTGTGCAAGTTCAGCGTGATGGTTTTCTGTGAAAACCACAAAGGTTGGCCTGCCCATGCTGAAGCAGGATTCCTGTGTGTCTCACAGACAGCACAGGGACACAGCAGACAGCACAGGGACAGAGCAGATTGTTTGCATAGGATGTGGGCTGGTACTGAGAAGAGCCTCTGTGAAGATGTGGGTCTGTGGAAGGAGCATGTTGATGTCTTTTTGGTGTTTGCAGTATGACCAAGCATACTTCCCAGTGCCTCTTTCCCATTCTGAGCCACACCTGCCAAGTTTGCCTTGTTTATCTGGTAAACCTTGACATTGCTTGGGTATTGTACTCTCCTGGCCATGAATTCCTGCAATTACTTGGTGTGACATGGGGCTGGATAATCGCTTGCTTTGGTAAAAAAAATTGGGCAGTGAAAGCATCTGCCCAGTTCTGTGTATGTTTCTATGCACAAGCTCACTAAATCAGAAACTATTAAAGATCAACATCTAAATTATGTTTTGAAGAGGAACTCATTGCCCTCCTTTGACATGGTTTTATTTTCTTTATTCCTCTTATGATCCCAGGAATATTTTTTGAGCATTAGTGTACTACTGCTTTTCTCTGATCACATACATGTGTTTGGGGGAGAGCTCATGAGGAACTGAATACTCTTTAGACCTTCCTTGCACTTCTGCAAGTAAAATTTGGATTAATTTTTAGATTTTTAGAGATTTTTATTTTTAGTTATTCTTTCCATATTTTACTGTTTTGAATATGCAGGAGAAATTTCACAAAAAAACTCAGCAGTACAAACCCATTTCTACTTACTAAATAAACACCATCTTACTGTAAGCTGTGTGAGGATGGAAACTTACAAAACCAATAGTATCTTATTACAATAAATTAGCAATTTTTTAAAAAGGACATGCATCCAAATGTCATGAAAACAGTTCAAGGGTTTATATGCAAAAGAAAACTAAAACTGATGGGTTTATTAGTTTCCACTTCATTTTGAGCTTCAATTAAGGTTCTTTTTTTTATAGCAGTGGGAAATGAGGGCCTAGTGAAAGAAAAAAATCTGAAAAAGTCTTTAAAAAGTCTTTAAAAATTTATAGCAATCTCAAAGTACAACATTCAAAGCCGGTGAAGATTTTATTTCTGTAACATGGGAATCTATCATGTTTGTATTGCTGGTATTCATAGTGCCTCTTCTTTTATAGACTTGCTTGTGTCTAAAGCAAAGAAAACCATAGCCTTAATATTCAGTATCAGCAGTGTTTTATCTTGCACCTAGTTAATTTACAGGATTTCCTAAATTAGCCTTCAAGCCTTACCCGACTGAATCTGAAGTAGATGGTTCATACTGGAGGTGTTGCAAATACAGTCAGTGCAAAGAGCCTGGCAGTGCATTTAGCAAGTCTAGACTGGCAGCTTCTCACACCCTGCTTCCAGCAAATGCAAACATGTAATTCACTACACCGTGGGAAAGCCACCCTGAAAGGCGTTCATGCCTGGGAAGGGAGCACAGAGACAGCTGCTGACAGCACCACTGAGTTGCACTGCTCAAGGCTGTGCAGCTCTTCTGGCATTTTCTGTGCCTGCTGAGAGAGGACCATGGGATTTGGCACCCAGTGAACTTCTTGGGACACTGGGCTGAGCCTCTCCCTGGGAGACTGAAGCTAATTCCCAGGACTGTAACTTCAGACAGGACCAAGAGGCTCCAAGGAGCAACATCAGTCTTTAATGGGGTGGTCACAAGATACTTTCAGTTACCATCACTATATTGATGGAAATATTGACTAAATAAATAGGGTAAAAACTCAGACTAATGGACAGAGTCTTTCTGTGCTCTTCGATGCAGCATAACTCTTGGCCAAAAAAGTTACTTTGCTCCTTCTTTGGGTTTCCTATTAAGTGAAGAAGTAACAGCAAAAGTTGATTTCAAGATCAAGTTACTGATATAACTCTGTCTTGCTCCAGAGGGAAAATGATCCCATCAGACCTTGAAAGAAGAATTGTTGAAGCCAAACAAAAAGTAAGTTTACCAGCTTTTCTGCTTCCAAAGATGAAAAAAACCCGAAGAATGGTAAAGCCAGTTGTTTGCTTTCCTTGGTAAAACACAGGCTTGCCCATTAAGTTTTGATTAATTTCTTAGAAATGTAGCCTGCCAATTAATGAGGCAAGAGTTGCTGATAAAATAGGTTTAGAACTACTTTATAATATTCATGAGCTATTTGGCTTTCTTTTTTATATGATGTTTTGCATAACATCCTCCTCTTCTGTATTATCAGCCTATGATGCAGCTTCTCAGCTGAATACTGTCAAAACCTGAGTCATCATTTTGGAGAATTTGTTTTATTCTAATGCATGAAAATACTTTTCATAGACTCACCAAATCAATGAAAGGTAAACTAAAATCCACATATGTCTAAAAATGCACACACTTTTGTATTGGTTCTCTGAGAGAAGCTAGAATTAAAACATCAGATTAAAGTATGCAATGAACTCAGCCCTGTGCTTTCAGCATTTATATTCACTAGACACACAGTAGCCAAACCTGATTAATAACACAAATCTTCATCAAAAGCACATTTTTTCCAATAAAAGCAATACAGTAGATTAAAAAAATAAGCCAAAATGGTAATGGAGTGCCACTCAAACCTATTGACTGTTGCAGAAGGAAGTTTGGACTTTTTTGATAGTTTGAACCCCAGTTCTGGAAAAAAAAAAAAAAAGTAGCCACTCTTGACCTATAAGTACTCCTTATAAAATCAACATAACTAAAAATGAAATTAAAATGTAACACTGCTATAAATTCTAGCAGACACCAGTTCTCATAGTACAGAAGTGGTGGCTGGTGAGTGCTCTGCTGTGAGGCACAGCATTTAGCAGAGGGAGTTCAAGAGACAGTCCCTGGCCTCTGTGGAGGCTGCTGCCTTTACCTTTGGAGAGCTGTCTCCCTGCTCTGCGTTGGGGATGGGGCTGGAGCCCCACACCTGCCCTGCCCACAGCCCCAGGAGACTCCCTCAGCCACGATGGTCCCACTGACAAAACTGGGCACCACTTGGCCAGACACTCACTGGGATAACTGCGCTGCAGCCCAGGGCACAGTCCACCAGAAACGCTTCTCTCACGGTGGCGCCTGGTTGAGGTTTGTTTATGTGACATCCTGCAGTGCGGACTTTCTTGTTTCAGGCAGGTGGTGTGAAGCAGAATTGTTCTGTTGAGCCCGTACCTGTCTCATGCATCCTAATAAATGGAGGATACTGGTTTGGAAGTTTGCTGCCACCTTAAGGTAGAAACTATAATATCGCTGGCATCTAACCGTGGTGAAAACCAGTGTAACAGAGCAGAAAACCAGTGTAACAGAGCAGGGATGGCCTCTGGCAGACACTTGTGGGGTCACTGTGGGGGCAGCACGAGGGGAGCTGGGGCTGCCACGGGATGAGGGGGCTGCAGCATCTGACCCTGCATAACATCCCTCTGCTTTCTTACAGGGATTTGTTCCTTTTCTGGTGAGTGCCACAGCTGGGACAACGGTGTATGGGGCATTTGATCCTCTCATAGCTATTGCAGACATCTGCAAGAAATACAAAATCTGGATGCACGTGGATGTAAGTACCATCATACGTGGAGGGCTAGATTACAAGGTGTATTAACATTAATTTATTCATTTTGGAGAGTGTCATCTTGTACAAAACCCATTGTATTTAGTTCCTGTAATTAAGTCTAACATTCAAGCATTGACTTACCACTCCTCTGAAAGGCTCAGGTCAGGGGGATATTTTAGGAGCTGTGACTGTAGTTGTACTTGTAGCAACTGGGACACTTAAGTTGACCTAGTTTGAGTGCTTTTGGCTTTCAGCTTTATCTTTAAATGCCATTAGTAAAGAAATACATAAGAAGTATACTGAGCACTGGCTCAGCTTCTGCAGCAGCTGCAAAATAAATATATAAGGAAAAGGATACATTTGTCTGGAATAAAGTACTGCAAATTGCTGATCAGGTTAATGCAAGTGCTAGGGAAATTTATCAGATTGGCTTCTTAGCTTTATCCAGGCTCTTGCCAAGAAATCTTTCTGAAGGATCATCTTTCAGCCCTAGGATATCTTCTATGTCATTTTTGCAAATCCTTTCTCCAGAAAGGCTTAGTAATTGACTTCCTATAGGTTAGGGAGTCTTGATTTTGAATTACTGTGTCCGACAAAATCAGTCAATTCAAAGGAAGAATTTGTATTTACCTTAAATACTTCTCAGTCACATGAAATGCCTGCTTGTCCCAGATTTCTGTGGGGAAAGCAAATGAGTAGAGGGCAAGCAGTAGTGGGTCCAAAATATGATGAAAATTCCCCAGAGCAGCTGAGATCCCAGCCTGGTTTGTTATTATAAGTTAGTGACAAGAGAAAAGGCAGCTGACCCAGGAGCAGATCTGCACGTCGTTAATTACAGCACGGGGCAGCCCCGTGCTGGTGTCAGAGGAGGGGGTGAGTGAGGGGTCTGCAGATGATGAGGGTGGGAGCCTGGATTGGGGGCTATTAACTGCTGCTTCCAACCTACTGGAAGAAAATTGTTGTCACAGCTCATGCCTCAGGCCCCATCTGCCTGGTCATTTTGGAATGTGCCACATCAGTGGGATAAAAAGGGTCCCAAACTGATGGGAAGGCACAGATGTCACCACGGAGGAAAGCAGAGCTCTCATGAAGATGATGTGTCTTGCCTTCCAGGGAGCATGGGGTGGTGGGCTCCTGATGTCGAGGAAACACAAATGGAAGTTAAATGGCGTTGAAAGGTATGGTTTATTAGCATCAATAAAAGACATTTATTAAATGCATTTTAACATACTTGTGATTACCATAGCAATGCCTGCACAAATCAAGGATCAGTGTTACCTCTGAGATACAGTTGGGAGAAATCATATAAACTGTCCTTCCAGTTGAAGCAGCACTGCAAAGTGCCTGTGTGACCATTTGTTTCGAAGTATAAACAGCAGACATTCCATGCTTGTTTCTCTCTTCTCCCACCATACACTCACAGGTCCAGAATAGTTTCTGCAGCATTCTCTGACTCAGCATCCAGAATGAATTAGCAATTTCTTTTCTCTAAGAAGTGAATCTTGTAGGTCTTGTACACATAAAACTTCAAGTACAAAATGTGGGTGCACGTGCAGTTAGGACAGATGTCCTGCTCTGTCACTTCTGGAGAGAGTAGCCCTCTCCAGATTGTGTTATTGATGTCTTCAGGAAATCTGTGCCTGGATATATACACAGTTGTAGTCATGAGCTCATAAACATTGCAGATAATGCAGATGAACATAAGTGATGCTAGTCCGGGATGGAAGGACTGAGCTTAAACTTAAAAACAGCTGGTTAGTCAGAAACATTTAGTTAAGCAGTGGAAATCCTTTCTTTAGGATGCTGAGATTTATCTACATTCAAGAAAAGACAAAAACCATTCAGGATTTCAGTGAGCCACAAATTATTGGAAGCTCAGAGAGTATTTAGAGAAATTTCAAAGGTGCTAGCCCTGTTTTTTATTCTTCCTAGTCACCTGTTTAGTCCACTTTCTAGAGGCAGTATACTGGGCTGGATGGAGTCACTTGCATTTCTGTATTTACTGAAACTCATGATATTTGAGTAAAGCATTACTCCCTTCCTCCTTCTTTATCACTAAATGAAATTGCTGTTCCTTGCCAATTAAAATTACAAACAACTTCCTCATCCTGATCCTGGAGATTAGGAGGATACCTTGATGATTTTGTTCTTTTCTCATATATCTCTCATGCAAAATTTGGAAAGCAGCCAATGATTTTATTTTTTCATTTAGTTAAGACTGCCTACAGTACTCCAGACTTCTATATCGTGGATTAAAAGGACAAATATTCAGCAAGCAAAAATATACCTCATTGCCTTTGAGGGCAGAGTATGAAACAAAGGGTTTGCCTCTCAAATTGCTGTCCAAATTGTGCTGGAATGAGAAGTTCGGGTTTAATCTACTTTGGAGCACTTTCCACATAATAGCTTTAGATCCAGGACTCCACTGGATTTTATTGAGTGCTTTGATAAGTACCATCTCAATATGTTTGGCAGTGAATTAAGGAAATTTGAATGCTGTTCCTCTCCTTGCTGGACACAGTGGTTCATTTCAGTTTGTCCAAATCTCAAGTGTGGGAACCTTTAGAGCATACATTTTAAGCACCTTTCTATTTCATGGTAGATAATGGAGTCATCACGGGTCTGAGTAGAAGAGAACTGAAGCTGTTCCTCATGTTTGATGGGAGAGGGAACATTTACTGCAGCACACTGTGCCCTGACTACTCTCATCCTTCTGCTAGCAGTCAGCCCAGCAGAAATACTCCTGTCACAGGAGGACGAGTTGCAGGACTGTCCTTACCATGCCCTCCAGTCTCCCCATGGCAGATTTCAAGGTGCTGGAAGGAGCCCTGAAGGAAGCAGAAGCCCCAGTGTGTGGAGCAGATAGGTCTGGCCAACATCAGGAGTTCCAGCCTGGTGTCCCCTGTGCAGGGGCTCAGGCAGGGGGTCACAGCTACATGAGAAAAGCATGTGTGCAGTGAGTGAGTGCTCCCTTAGAGGGTCTGGGCATCCTTCCCGGGGCTGTGGCTGGTCAGTGATTGCATCAGTCTGTATTTAGTGATGGCTCAGGACCAAATTCTGCCAGTCATGAATCTCTCCTGTCATCCATTGGAAATCTGTAAAGGAAAAACTTTTTTTCTATCTCTGACCCATAGCCAAAAAATTACATAGGTTCTTGGTGCTCAGTTATTTGGGCAAACATGAGATGCTTTTGGAAAACATCTGTGGATTCCTGTAGATTTTTTTACTTTTTGTCTTGGTCAGCAATTTCTTCAAACGCATACTGATGACAGAAGCCCAAAATAACTGATTACAAATGAAAAATGGTGGATTTTTATTTTACATAATTAATTATTTTTCTGCGTGCAATTGGTATGTAATTAGGTAAAAAAGTGACCATAGGGTAAATTAAATATTTTAGACAGATAATTCTCATCTGGCTGTTGTGAGTAAGTAACCTTTTGCTTGAGAAAATGCATACCACTATTGTTTCTTAGAAGTCTCTTAAAGAATTTCCATCTGATTTTGCATAGGCACAAATAAAATTTAAAAGTATCATATCAGGGGAAATTCATAGACCTGAGTGAATGTTCAGAACCATTAGCTTTGGTGTTGTAATCAGATGACTGACTGAGCTGATTAAAAGCTGCCAAATACTCAAAAAGCCAAGCCAAGTGGCCAGATGTTGCCTGTGGAAGACTGTTCCCTACGGATTTTGCATCAGGCACTTGCACAGTCCCATTTAAATAGCAAAGAATAAAGCACAGAAATACTGCCTGATGTCCATGTGAATTTTGAAGTCACTTGCTTTGAAGGAGTGGAAGCAATTTGGCGGGAGGTGCATAAACCTGTAGCGCTGTCTCCAAGTCCTACAAAGGAAAACACTGCTAGGTTCTAACCTGCTCACCTCTGTTCACATCAGTGTTACCTGCAAGTGTCTCCTGGGTCCTTTAAGTATTCCCATGCCTCAGTTGACTGATTTAAACCAATTTATACCATCAAAATACAAATCACTGCACTAGATAAAATCATGTGCACTGTGTCCTTGACAGCTTGCCAAATAGGATGTAAATATATACATTTATCAGCTAACTCATCATATGTAACAATAGTAATTATAAAATAGCCAGTCGAGCATAACACAAAATTAAAATAATAAGCAACTGGACAATCTTCCATTCCCCCCTCACCACAGTCCCAAATGCCTCTTCTCTAGACTGTGTCGTGTCAGTTCTCTTTTTGTTCCCAAAACCTAGGCTGACAGCAGTTTTACCAACACATGTGTCCTGAAGGGAGGCAGAATCACACTCTTTTCTGGCAAGATGGGTCAGTTCCATGCTTATTACTATAGTTGTGTGAATTGCTGTAGCTAAGCAAAAATTAGGGAGCTATGAAAATTTACCGTCATCAGAGCAACAAGAAAAATTACTTTGGGCCAGCTTTTCCAGGTTACTCAGACTTAGTGATACCCAGAAGTATTTCAAGGAATTTTTAAAAATGCTTGTGTGAGCTAGTTACTAAAATCTTGCTGAAACTGGACTCAGAGGGAGGGAGATCTGTTGGGTTGCCAGCTTCTTATCTGCCTCTTTAATTGACAGTGCAATTTTAGAAAGTTCATCAGTCAAGTGCATGTTTTTAGGAAATTTGCCCTGTGTTTGTAAAGTACAGATGACTCCCCAGAAAGTTTAATGCTGATTAAATTTAGTGGATAGAGCAATTATCCTGTGATAATTTGCCAGGATTGTCATCCGAAAGCCAGCTGGAGTGGATTAGGTCCCCTGTGAAGGCATTGCTTTCCTAATATCAGCCATGATTATTTTCAGCTTTGGTTGCTCAGAAAAAGGAAAAAAGTGAATATTGCTACATGTTCAGTATCATTCTAATTATTTCTAAATGCCTCTGGGGTTTCATCACATAGTACAATGTCTGAGTTTCGTGTGGTTTTGTGTCCCAGGGCTAACTCAGTAACCTGGAACCCTCACAAGATGATGGGCGTCCCACTGCAGTGTTCAGCCCTGCTAGTAAGAGAAGAGGTATGTCACAATATATGTGCTTCTCTGCTTCTTTCTGGCATTTTACTTCTGAAAATCCTGGATATTTTCTTCATAACTGTGCCATAGCTAATACTTGCTAATGTGATGAAGATTATAACAGGAACTGAGAAAAGACCCCTGTTTATATGCTTCAGCCATGACTGCAGAAGGAATTAAAGCAGATGTCTAGCAAAAATGAGGCAATCAATGGCAATATCTGTACAGAGTTTTGTGACTTTTCATTCTAAATGTCCATGGTTAAGTAGTGGCTGCATGACTGTGTAACCCCACAAGTTGCTGTGTAGCATAAGATGTAACTGGTGAACTCTGGTCCTCTTGGGGTGAAAATCGTGGTTTACATGCAGCACAACATTTGGTCCAGAATTGAGGCATCATTACATTTTCTAGACCTTTGTAGTATTCCTACCCAGCTTTGATCTATATATCCACTTGGGGGCACATGGAAGTAAAAATGGAACACTAAGTGCACTTGGAATGAAAAGTAAACGTTTCATTTAGTGCTAGAATTTGAATTACCCTTTAAGCCTGTAATTTTCATATAACCATCACTGACTGGGACAGCTGCTGTACAGCTATAGACCACTTAATAGACCAGCTATCAAAAAGCTGGTTGCTGTTTTGCTAACAGCTGTACAACAGATTGTATACAAAGTGATTGCACTTAGGAAGAGAGAAACTGGCTTTTATTTGCCCTCTGGGTCAGTTCCCCAAGACAAAGCCTGCCCAGCTGAAGTCAGTACCATCCCTGACTTCTAGTGAGAACAGATGGTTCAGATTAGGAGAAAGTCAATTCTTTTTCCCCCCTCTCATTTTGCTATCTCAGTTTTGAGTTACACATGAAGATTAGACTTGATGATAAACAGCCATGTTATGATTCTTCTTGGACTGGAAATTGCCATTTTAGGCAACAGCCCTAAGGTATGCCATAAACTTGGTTGAGATCTTAACTAGAGCCAGAACGTGGCTCTCCGCATTTTACTTAAAAAGCTAAAAAGGAAACCTCATGCTTTCATGAGCCAGGTTTCCTCACCGTGTTGGCTTCTGTCCCTCCCACAAAGTTACCTCTTAGAATGGTATGTTGCAGTCCAGAAATAGGTCTAGCTGGGTTTTTAAAGGCCATATGCTCTTCTGTCTGTTCAAAGCTTTCTATACTGCTTAAGGACTCAATCTACAGCTGAGGGCTTTGCAGAAAAGAATTGTTGCTACAAAGAAAGAAAACAATAAAAATCAGAATTGTAAAAACCAAAGCAATTGAAAAGTGCTGTGATATTCTTTAGATTAGTCACCAGTTGTCTTGGTCTGACTCAGAAAAGAAGCCTTCAAAGGAAAGGAGGAAAAGGAACCAGAGCAAAGAATAAAAGGCAAGATCCAAAAATTAAGTTAAGCATAAGAATGCTAGGAAGTACAATGTCCAACTTTTTTAAAAAATTGTTTGGATCTGGGATTGGATTACACATTGCCGGATCAGGTACCAAGGAGCAACTAAGTCTAGTTTTGTGGGTTTTTTTGATCTTCCTTTTGCACTTGGCCATATATTCAGCTGAATTTGGGTGTTTGTAATTTTTCACCCAAAGCAACCCTCAAAGCAGTAGTCAAATCTGTGCTGACATCCCTGTGCTTGTGTCTTTGTGTCCATAAGGGATTGATGCAGAGTTGCAATCAAATGCATGCTTCCTACCTCTTTCAACAAGACAAGCACTACGACCTGTCCTACGACACAGGAGACAAGGCTTTGCAGTGTGGACGGCATGTTGATGTCTTCAAGCTATGGCTGATGTGGAGGGCAAAGGTAGGACTGCCTGCTACACATTTGTTTGTATGAAAATAATGCACACCAGATACACTTCAGGGGTTTTTTTCTGTAATCATAATTTTAGAAAATACCTGACCTGCATTTCACATATATAACATGAAAGAAAGAACATTATTATTTTCTGGGGGTTTTATACTTTTAAGGACGGAGCTTCAAAGCAGCACACATGATTTTGAAACTTGAACTGTATGGCTTTGCATAGCATTTGCTTTGTGTAACTGTAGGAGTCTTAACAGCATAAATCATATACCTAGGAATGTTTTTACAAAGATTTCTGGAAATAAAAAGATGTTTTAATTATATTCAGAAATTATACATGGCAAATCAAGTCCGGAATACCTAGTTTCATTGCATGCAGTAGATGTGAAGTCATCTTTTGAAGGAGTAGAGGAAAACTTATCAAAAACTCTTCACTGGGAAATCTGTGAACACTAGCTCTAATGATTACTTTATCTATATTGCTAAATAAGTTCTTGTGTGTATTTATTTTGTGTCAGGTTGCCTAAGGTTGGTTCGGAGGAGATGACATCACTGTTTTCATTTCTAGAAAGCCCTAAAGATTCTCATGTGCTTCATTAAACCTCTGAGGAGATGTGGGAGTCTGTAAAGGAGGATGCAATAGCTGTAGTGCTAACTGGGGTCTGCAGAGTGGAAGGAGATTTTAGCCACGTTTCTTTTGCTCCAAGCCTTTCTCCCAGGGCTACCTCTGCTCTGTTTTGAAATCTTTATACACAGAGGAATAATGACATGGGCTTTTTAAGTCCATTCTGCACTGCCAGAACAGATTTAGCAGGGACATGCATCCATTACTGAGAGACATTTCTCCTAAAGCCCATTTTTTCAATATGCCTTGTACTGCTTTTTCTCTTCTCACACTCTGCTTGTAATATTAACATTACAAAATAGGGTGTGTGTTTCTTAAAGAGTTTATCTATTCCAGCTGTTTATTCCCCGTCCTCCCTTTGAAGCTGCATCCTTTGTTTGAGGCATCGCAGTTGGTGATTGCAGGAACAATTATGATGTCACAGAGAGGATTATGACTTCTGCCAGGGAAGAAAAAGCAGGCTTTTCTGCAGCTTTTAAAAACACAGCTTCTGAGTTTGTGTGGTATCTGTTAGAAAAGAAGAGAGAAAACAACAGAGGCAGTGTAGTATCTAAACAAAGTGTGCATTTCCACAGGCATTAGACTGGGCTCTAAAACAGTATCTACCCATTCTGTGCTTAACTAAAAAAGAAAAAATTATTCTTGGAAAGTCCCCAGAGTATTACTTGTGGAAGATGAAAATCCTCTATCCTGAAAATAGTGGGAGACTCCCTATGTCTGGAACTCAACACCTCCTGAAGAGCCCACTCTGTGCCAGTCCAAGCTGTCCAAAACCACCCTCAGCCTCTCTGCAAGATCTGCCAAAGGCACCCTTTGAGGTGCTATTACGGTTCTCAGCAAAATATTCCTAAGAACCAAGCAAGTACCTGATGCTTATTTTGCAGAGTTGGCTATAGGGGTGTCAATGGTAAGAGCTAGAGACAAATGAGCTCTGCTTATCAAAGTGCCCATCATCACATAGAATCAGATCCTTGATCTCACAGAGGCTTCTGAGAGGTGACTGCTGCTGATATTTTGGCAAGTATTACATGGTCCTTTTGCCCTTTTAATTCATAGAACAGGTATTTATATAATTTCTTTTCTTCATCTCTCTGTAAAGGGAACCACAGGATTTGAAGCACAAATTGATAAGTGCTTGGAACTTGCTGAATACCTATACAATAAAATAAAAAACAGAGAAGGGTATGAAATGGTGTTTGATGGAAAGGTATGTAGTGCAACTTCTCTTTCTCAGTTGGTCAACTGTGTTTGCTTCGTTACCTATTGGGATGCTACCAACAGGTCAAATCAAACAGCATGAGACAGAAAGGAGGGACCCTTGTAAAAAAACCTGTTGTGCCAGTTCCTCTCTTCCTCATGGAATGCAGGGACAAGGGAGATGAGGCAGCTGTGCATGAGTATTCAGTTCACTCTGTTTAACTCTTCTGAAACAAAACACCGGTATCTCAGCATAACACAACCCACAGAGGCACAATGAGAACCAGCTCTTATGTTATAAAAACAAGTTGCAGTTTCCTAATAGCAGGGTCTGTTAGGAGTGGGTGTACAGTACCCCACAAAATGCACAAAAACTGCACAAAATGTCAATTAGTTCTTACTTTATGCCTTTTTGCTTAGTGGTCCCATAGCTGTATGCAGCTGTGGTGCTGCATACAGTAGCTAGCTGAATCAAATTGAGAAGTAATAAATTTCATTAAATGTAAGAAAATCTTAGACTATCTTATGCAACACCTGTGGCTCCTGTTTACAGAATCAGATTCTGTATTATTCTGTCATGTAATAAAAGTAAATGACACGGTCCTCACCTCTAAATTATCTGTAATAGACTCCTGCCTTAGCCACATGATCCCTCCAGCCCCTGGAGGGGACAGGAGCTGCAAAATCCAGATGCCTTTCAGAAAGGCGTAAATATATTTGCCTAGCTGGATGATGTGCTTCTGCATCTGACACCCTGGGAATAAATAGCTTAAAATTATCCTTTCTGCATAAATAATGATGATGACTCTCAGTGGACCACAATAATGAAAACCATTGACTGCTGTCACGAGATGATGTATGAGAGGGAGGGAAGGCATGAACTTAATTTCAGTTGAGATATTATGAGCATTTCTTGCAACGTAAACCATTATTATTCTGTGCTTAGCCTCAGCACACCAATGTCTGCTTCTGGTACATCCCTCCCAGCTTGCGTGGGATGGAGGACAGCGAAGAGAGGACAAGCCGCCTGATGAAGGTGAGCAGTGAAACCCTTGCAGGCAGGCAATCCCCAAAATGATCTCCCAGGGCACAGGGCAAGGGAGGTCCTGGCAAGTGACCGCTCCATGGTCCTTTTACTGCAGGCCAGTCTGGCACCACCTTGTCCTGGTCCCCAGGTGTGGTGTTCCCTGGCTGTGCCCGATGTCCAGAGCCTGGATTTGCTCCGTGTTTATGTACTGGAGGTACTGTGAACTGCAGTCACTAAACACAGCAAGGGCAGCAAAAGCTCAGCAGTGCTACAGCACCCCAGCACATGAAAACAATTGTAGCCATGTTGTGAACAGTACAAAAAACAGCTACTGCGTCCCTGTCAGCAATATTGAGGAAGTAGCAGAGGGAAATTTCCCCAGTCATTTAAAGCACACGACAAAGAAACGGGATAAATTGAATGCCTTTTCAGTGTGACATTTATTCCTTACTGGAGGTTAATGTTTTTTACTAATATTGGATGTAATTTCATTTCAGCTGCTTGTAGCTCTCCATCCTCTATAAAAAAAGGAATCATACTCTGCTTTAATAACAACGAGGCTGATGACAATAATGAAAATAATGATTATAATGACAATAATAATAGTCATCATCATCATCATCATCCCCTACTTTCTGTAGCTCTGCAGGTGGCACCAGTGATAAAAGCCAGGATGATGGAGTATGGCACGACCATGGTGAGCTATCAGCCCCTGGGAGACAAAGTGAACTTCTTCCGGATGGTCATCTCCAACCCTGCGGCCACTCACCAAGACATCGATTTCCTGATTGATGAAATAGAACGCCTGGGACAAGATTTATAATAACTGGGTGTGAAAGTCTGTTCCTGGACCTCTAAGTAGACAATTAAGTTGTCACAAACTGTGCGAATGTATTTGTAGTTTGTTCCAAAGTAAATCTATTTCTATATTGTGGCGTTGGAGTAGAGTACAGTTTAAAATCAAGAAACATGGCTCCTTTAAAGTCCTTTCCTGAGTTTTAGAATACCTCCTTAATAATTAGCTGCACAAAAAAGCTTCATTGAAACAAATAAGGAAGACCAGAAGATACTTAAAATTTTACCCCTAATTTTAACACAGTAATTACTTTAAATTAACAGCAATCAGACTGAATGATGCCAAAGTTGCCCAAAATTATGACAAAATCAGATTGGGGGAAGTGGGAGGGGGTGGTGAGATGCAGAATATACATGCTGTATGTTTAAATGTGAAAGGATTTTGCCTTTTTCGTAGTATTAGAACAGAATTTCTAATTTACCTATAGCAACATTTCAAATGTATTTAAATAAGTATAGTTTTACAAAAGGAAATATATATATATATAAAAAATCCTATTTTGTAAACTATATATTTTTATTTTATATGGGTTATAAAACTGCAAGTACAGAAGCTGAAAATTAACTGGGATTCTTTTTCTTTTGATGGAGGTGCCTCAAATATTTATTACTGCTTATTTTAAAAGACAAGCCCACGTAATACATTCTTTCTCCATGTCATATAGATTGTACATCTCCAGGGTTGATTACTGAAAAACCCCAAGAGGACTGCAGCTCTTACAACTACTTAATAAGATCAATTACAGTACAACAATAGGATGCTATTATTCCTAATTATGTTTCCCACGTGGCCTAAGCAGACGCACAATCAATATGCAGTGCTAACCAAGACTGAAATAAGGTTGTATTTGGATGGTTTCTGTGTTCTGTGTTTAAAAAACCTTTTGAAAAAAAAAGGTCACGTCTGAGTAAATTCTTATCTCAAAACTATTTCTGCTGTGAGCAGTCCCAAATTACATTGAAAACCTCACAGCTACATTAAGAAGGTGAAGATTTCTTACAGATGTACAGGTCTGCAAGACAAGGCCTAAATTAAATGTGACTGTAATCTGAGTGACAGGGATGGGGTCTCAGTACAGACCGGTTTGTCAAAGGATTTTCACAGTGCTGGACTTCATCCTTGTCTACAGTGAAGTCAAGATATGGCTACATCTGCCAAAGAACAACCCCTAGAGAGCCTCACGACCTCTTTAGAAACCGTGGGCACAGCTCTTGCAGAAATTATTTGCTGCATCATTCCTTAGCTTTAGAGGTGTCTCTGGCATGGAAACTTAAATTTATCTTTTCTCCCCCCAACATCTGGAAGCGTTGGTAAGAGTTCTGCAGCTTAGACCTGTCTACTTATAACCCTTCTAAAGTTTTGGTTTTAACTTCGCCTAAATGGCCAACTTGTGTTTGTAAAGCAATATGGTTTTGCTGTCTCTAAAATACTTGAAGACAAAAAAAGAAGTGCAATGTGGGTTTAATTTCATCTAAAATAGATAAATGGAGTATTGATTCAATGTAATATGAGGAGATTAAGTAAGAGGAAATAAATAGTGTCTGTAATTGTGTTGCCTTTATTATATTGATAGTACTGTTTTGTCACCTCAGATTGAGGCTGTGCACTTTAGAGTTAAACTGTACAATGTTGCAAATCAACATGTGTTGCTGTATAAGCTTGTACAATATATTATTGATATGTCATTATTTGTGTGGTAGTAGTATTGACTCTTGATATTGTAAGAACTGCATTCACGCCTGTCCTCTACTGTGTCTTTGCTTGGTGTTAACCTCTCCTCCTCAGCTTCTGGGCACGCCCCTCACCTCGCTTCAGAGGACTTCCATTGCCACCTGCATTGTGTTTCCAGCCAAGCTGTAGAGGAGATACCAATTCTATCAGGAAGGCCTCAATGGGACCTCTGCAAAACATGTCAAAATCAGCAGATTAATCACTGAAATACTGAGTAGAGCAGCAAATTATATTATTTTTTCTTGCTGGGAAAAAGGCAAGCAAAGAACTTATAAAGTAAAAATAGGACAGGGACAATGACAAAGGTGATCAGTAGCCTGGTTACATCTTGCATGTGCAATTACGTTTTAAAGTGCTAAGTGCAAACAGCTTATTTATTAGATGTATGTGCCAATCCAAGATTTACATTTGGTGTTCCAGGAGAACCAGCATATTTTTTTTACACATTACTGTACTTATTGCAGCCAGGAAGGAGCAGCATAGCAATCTGTTCTTGTGTTTGACCAAAGTATCTTATCTGTGGTGTTGATCTAAATCCAAATAAAAGTGTAACATGTGACTCTGGGTCTTTCCATTAGCAGCACTGATGAACACTCTGAGTGTTTATCACTTGTGCCATTTCGAAGCAAGGCCCCAATAAAGAGAATGTTTAATTGGAACTTTCTATGTCTCCTGCTGGATTTTTTCATTACAAGATGCATTCTGTTCACAAGTGTAACATAAAAATACCAACTCCACTGCCAGACCTTTTCTGAGTCAGTACTCCAGACCTGTTTTGGAGGCAATGCGCAGCACCAGCATACAAGGGTAAATCTGCCCTCTGGTATTCCTGCAGCTTATCTTTGCAAGATGGATTTAGTTGCTTTTTTCTCCTCAGACAGCCTCAATTTTTTTTATGCTCTGTTTTTATCTTTTTGTTTCACAAGTACCTATCCCCAAATTAACCATAGACTCAAATCAGCCTTCAGAACTGCAGTGAACACAGTCAGGGCACTTGCCAGGACAGCACAGACTATACAATGGCAAAAATTTAAAAAGGCTATGAAGTAAAAAAGACAAAACAACCAGTACAAAAACTTAAGACTTTAATCTTTAGGTCTCTCCTAGCCCAAGGCCACCTCCCTTCAAAATCTGCCACCAATCTGCTCTATTTCTCTTCCACCCTCTGCAGTGCTGCCCAGTGCAATGCCAGAAGCAGAGAAATTAAACTATGCTGTTAAAGCCACAGCAGTCTAGAAGCTCAAGTCTGAAATGGGATTTTTTTCTATAATTTCTTTAAGTCTCTAGCAGAATTTAAGATTAACACCGGTGCTGAATACTTGCACAGAGCCCAGCTAGGAGATCTGTAAGAAAATAGAGGAAGAACTTGTGGGGATAAGTTACTGTCCTCATCCCAGTGAAGCTCTCCATTTGGCTCTGGGAAAGGGAGCACTGGTTTTTGAGCACTACCTTCACAGGAGTGGATGAAGCTTGGTCTTGTAAAAGTGACTGGCTTGCCTCAATACCCAGTAGTTAATAATTGCTGGGGGTTAAAGCAGAAAAAACCAGTGTAGGTGGGCTCTTGTGCAGCTTCTGCAAATCCTTGGCCCTGGTGCCCTATTGTCAGTCATGAGAGTGGCTGAGGGGCAGATGAGAGGGTGAAGAAGTTGTCAGCCCAGCTGAGTTGTTAGTCTGATAAGACATGATGGACCACCCAAGGATGTGGCTGATGTGGTCATTGGCTCTTGATGACTTTGGCTCCTTGTGGATGCTGCTCGTTCTGCAAATGGCCTCCAGGCAGGACCCAGGGAAAACCCCTTGCCTACCCAACAGCCTACATCTCCAAGGAAGGCAGGGTTAAGTATCAGGTTAGTTGTACTTGGCTCATGTGTCAGCATGGCTAAGGAGTGAACAAAGCAAGACAGAGCTCAAGATCTTTTATCTGATTTAGCCAGTCTAACTGCCAAAAAGAAATTCATTCTAGATAGAAAGCAAGCCCCATACAAAGCCACAAAACTCTGCCTTTAACATGCTAATGTCTGAGTCCTACAGTGTCTGAACCATCATGTTTCTACCTGGCCAGCCTAAGCAAAGGGACTAATTCAGCCATCAAGGGAAAGCCAAGTGCTGCAGCTGAAAAAATTACAGAGCTGATTTGCTCTTCACTGAAAAGACAGAACACCTAAAGGTCGTGGCACTGTTCATTACAGCACTGTATGATACATGTGTATAGATTTCACACCGTACTTTGGAGCAAGAAATTTGGTCTGAGATTAGAAGAAAAGGAATATTTACCTCTGTTTGTAATAGAATAAAAGCCTTGCTGCTGAACTTCTTGCATTGTAAATGAAGATGAAAAAACCCTGTTCCATTAATTCCCATTCCATGGACAGAGCAAAGGCTGTTTTCTCCAGGTACAGAAGTCACAAGTCAAGCAAGGATGGAATCCTCCCATTCTCCCACTACTCTTCAACATGTCCCAGCACATGTTCTCACTCCAGCTGATGGCTGATGCTGAGAACTCCAGAAGCATTCAAATATCTAACTTTAAATGATGTTAACCCAGATTGCTTAATCCCAGTCCTGTAGAGTACTCACTTTTAGCCTGTGACCTGTAATGGCCTGGGGATAACTTTCCATAGGTCTGTGACCAACGATCAGGAAGGGCCAGTTCAATGCACTGCTCTGCAGTATGTGAAATTTCTAAAGGAGCCCTCACCTTCCATAGAAAAGAGTTGTTTCTAAAACACTAGATTTCACATTACAAGTAACAGTGTGTTACTGACATCTGACCTGCAGTGGACATTAAAACCATGTCAGATTTTAATTATATAACAACAGAAAGATACAAACATTAAACTAACAAGCAGGACAGGGAGTATAAGAGTAGGTGTACTTAATTTGTCCCATTACCCTGGAAAATGTTATTATTTTATATAATCCTGTATCACTAGAGTTCCATTTTCTCCCACCTCTACACTCCCTGCTGTTGGACTTCTATTTTCCTACCCATCCTCCTCTGCCCTGGTAATGAAAATAGTTCTGGAAGAAACGGTGGGGACTTGATGTAAACATGTTTTTTGTTGCTCTGAGAAGCTAAAAGGAAATGACTTGTATTAAAAGAGTCAGCTGCAGCCCGCAGCTCTTTAAAGGCAGTCTATAAAGAGGGATGGGGCCGTGTGGTTGGGGATTGCACACACCAGGACTGCCCAGCAGAGCTCCCCAGGTGCTGCTTTGTTGGGAGGCAATGCCCACCATGGAAAGTGACTCCACAGCAGTCCCTGCCAAGCAGCTCCAGCTAATTTTCCCATTCAGATGAGCCCCTGCCATTTGTATTGCACTGGCAGCCAGTAGAAGCCCAAGCCTGGCAGCAGTAAAAGCTGTAACACTGTCAGCTCCAGCCTGGAAAGCATGGAAAGGACTTGGGGCATGGAGCTTTTCCCGGGACTTTGTCTCACATGATGGTTTTTCTCTTTCACCAGTATTTCCTTCTGACCAATAGAGATACTGGAAATAAAATATGAAGTTTTTAGGCAATTCTCTGTTTGGGTTCCTCTTTCAATGAAATTGACTTTGGGACATAGGTAGTTTCTTTTCACCAGTTCCCAGATGCATGACTTCCAGCACGTTTCACCAGCATGATAAACCCTCCTGGCTGCAGAAAGCCCAGAGAAACAAGGACAGCAGCTCTGCACAGTGCCTGCAGAGAGCACTCCTGGGGCACATGAGACTGTGCACCTTCCTTCTGCAGCAGGCACTTACATCACTGCTGGGATCAGAACACACAGAAATGACTTATGAATCCTCACCCCTTATCCTTATGAATCCCCTTATCCCTTATAACCCTTATGGTTATTGGCTCTTGCACCAACACTTCGGGCTGCTACTCCAAATAAGTCTATCTATATTAAATTTGGGAGACTGAGAATTAAACTGTATTAATAATGATACTAATGAGCAGGATGTTAATAAAATGCAGAATGCCATAAATAAGATCCTGCTACTCAGTGAAATTCATGACAGTTCTGAATAGATTCTTTAATAGAAATTTTTAGACTGGGAGCTTATCATTGTGTTATTTTCTGTAATAACCTTGGTATTTAAAAAAATTGTTTCCTGTTTTAAGACTACAGACCCAATAAGGTGCCTCAGGAATTCATATCCAGCAGCAAATGACAAATGGCAGCTTTATGATACAGTGCAAGTGCCTCCATATCTCACTCTGTCCTCTTACCTTCAATACAAATGAGTTGCAATACTCACTACTACAGAAGTGTTTTCCTTGCTTAACCAAACAGATTACATCTCACATTTACTAAAATTTCAATAGATGTCAGTAGTTGAAAGAAATAATAATACTGAAGTGAAATACAAAATACGTACAATTTATGGTAGTGGTCAAAATTGTCTGTTCAGGCACACAGGGCCTTGTTTGTGGATATCACTGTTCAGTTTGTGTTGAATCACTTCTCCCTTTGCCATTTCTCTTATTTCATGTTTTTATGAGCTGGTGTTGCAGAAAAATCTACAAGCAAATCATGTATTGTTGGAATGACACTGGCACCCAGGAGGTATGCAGAGATCATCTCACCACTGCCATTGGCTCTGAAACAGCCTGCCCCTTTTTTGTCCCTGTGACAGACTTTGTCTTCTACAGATGACAATTTGCAATCACTTTCTCCTTTTCTTCTGCTAGTTTAGCTACAATCATGAAAGAAGAGATAAAAATTATCAAAATCAAAAAGCCTTTCAGTGATTTGAGCTGATTGTAGATGCCCCAGTTGTAACACAGCTGAAATTACTGATGTACTACAGTCCTTGAAAGCAATTTAAGGGCAGTAACTCTTAAATTAATTGCAGCTATTGATCACTAGCCTTCATATTTCCTGCACAGAAAGCCTCCTCTTTGCTCACATTGTAGGCAGCCTCACTTGCTTCCAGGTTTGTTTTTAGAGGGAACCAATTAAAGCACTTCTATGGAAAACTGGACACATTTGGCAGGAGAGGTCACCACAGGGTCTAATCTAAGCAGACAGCACCAATGCTGCAGCAAGTTGGACTTCTGCATCACAGAGGACATTGCAATTAAAAAATACTCCTGGTCTCTCTTGGGTACACAAAAAATACCCTGGAGTCATGCAAAAAGACAACATTCTGCAGGCTGTAACAGAGCCCTCTTGGTACTCTTGTTTTGATTGGAAAAGACCTTTAAGATCATTTATTCCAACAATTCACCTCACACAGCCAAGTCCACCACCGGACCATGACCCCAAGACAGAGCACTGTGTTGTTCGTCATCCTCAGCTGTATTACTACATAGTCACTGAACATGGACTAACTTGTTGCTCATGAAGAACTGCTACAAGAAGAGGAACAGCAGAAAAAATAGTCTGAAGATCAAGAAAGGCTCACAGAGAAAGTCTCCTCTCTCATTCAGTGTTTTGGTGGTTGGGACTTTCAAAAATGGCATCGTGAGGTCTCAGGTCCAAACCTAATTCTGTCAAATGGGATCTGAACCCACACCACCACTCCAATAAAGTGCTCATTGGTGCACATAGGGGCAAGAAATGTTCTTAATCCCTTCTGTGAACATGTAATCTGAGTGAAACTGTGATGGGGTTGGCACAAAACTGGTTAATAAATGTAGCCAGAGAGTTTTCTGTATGTGGCACAGAGAGCAGCTCTGCATAAGTCTGCCCCAGACCTGATTTTGTCCAGCTGCTCACTAATGACTCAGACTGTGAAATACAGACTCTGTCTATCAAGTGACTTGATGATGTGGTGCAAGGAGGGGCAGAAGTCTGGGGAGAACAGAGGAAAAGTAACAACTGAATTCAAACCAATCTTGACAACCTGGAAAAATAGGATTAAAAAAATAGGTTGGCTTTCAGTAAATACAAGTGAATGGTGTCACTTCAAGCAGGACTGTGGTGAGTTGACCCTGGCTGGACACTGGCCTCTAAAGCCACTCTAGCACTTGCCTCCTCAGCTGGGCAGGGGAGAGAGAATTTAACAAAAGGCTCATGGGTTGAGATAAAGATGGGGAGAGATCACCCACCAGTTACTATCACTGGCAAAACAGACACACCTTGGAAAAATTACCTTAATTATTACCAATCAAATCAGAGCAGGATAATGAGAAAATGAAAATCTTAAAACACCTTTCCCTCCTCCCTCCCTTCTTCTTGGGCTTCACTTCAGATTTGGTCTACCTCCTCCCTGTGGTAGCACAGTGGGGTGGGGAGCTCCAGTCAGTTCATCGTCTTGTCTCTGCCATTCCTTCCTTCTCAGGGGAGAGAGAATTCCTCACACTCTTCCCCTGCTCCACTGTGGGTTGCACTCACGGGAAACAGTCCTCCATCAGCTTCTCCAATTTGAGTCCTTCCCACACACTATGGTTCTTCATTAATTGCTCCAGTGTGGGTCCCTACCAAGGGGTGCAGTCCTTCAGGAACAGGCTGCTCCAGGGTGAGTGTCCCACAGGATCATAAATCCTGCCAGCAAACCTGCTCCATTGTGGGCTCCTCTCCACAAGTGAACAGCAGGAGTCTGACCCAGCAGCAGCCTCCCACAGGGTTACAGCCTCCTTCAGGTGCATCCCCCTGCTCCAGGGTGGGGTTCTCCACAGGCTGTGGGGGGATCCCTGCTCCCCCGTGGCCCTCCATGGGCTGCAGGGTCACAGCTCCTCACCATGGTCTCACCATGGGGCAGGGGAATCTCTCCTCTGGCTCCTGCCTCACCTCCTGCCCCTCCTACTGCACTGGCCTCGTGCCTGCAGAGTTGTTGCTCTCACATAGTCTCACTCCTCTCTCCACCACTCTTTTTCCCCTTCTTAAATATCCCAGAGGCTCTACCACCCCCACCACAGACTTGGGCAGTGGTGGGTTCCTCTTGGGGCCAGCTGACATTGGCTCTGTGAGATGTGGGGAAGCTTCTAGCAGATTTTCACAGAAGCCACCCCTGTAGCCCCCCCACTACCAAGACCTTGCCAGTAATCACAGTCATAGATTGAAGGTGCTTTATTGTAACAGCCTTTCAGAAAAAGGGTCTCAATTATTGCTGAACAATGTTTTATCAGAGAGGAAAAAGTACATAGCCTGGAATATATGTGGGAAAATGGCTTGCACCACAGACTGAGTCATCCTTCAGACCTAGTCAACAGTGAGGATTGGAACAGCCTCAACAAGGACGTAATACTCACTCAGTTTTAGGCATCACACTTCTAGGAAGATACTAAGAAGAGAACAATGATTATTAGCAATCTAAAAACATATAATCTTCAAGGAAATAGTGAAAGTTGAACTGTCTGCCTAAAAACCCTGTCAAATTTATGATGAAAGTCCTCTAATATCAAGAAGACTGCTGTAGAGAGGAAGAGATTTTTGTTTCTTGGTGGTCATGAAGGCTCAGAAAAGAAACATTGTGTTCAAGCTGCATCAGGAATGATGCAAATCAGTATTAGAAATAGCTTTTCAGTGTTAAAGCTCATAAAGCCTGAAAACAGATTACCTTGGGAAACCACAGGGTGTTGGAGGTCTTCAGAACAGGGTGGACAAATGTTAAGCAAGAAACAGATGATCCCACTTGAAGCAGAGGCAAGGACCAGGGACTCTCTTTGAGACCCTCCTGCTGTACTTTTCTGTGCCTCAAGGCAGCAGCCCTGGGTTGATCTGTGACTATCTGCAGCGCCTTTCAGTGACAGTTTTCAAGACTGTCTGTGCTGTGGATCAGCACGAAGCAAATATTTTGGAAATCCACTGTAGCAAGAAAGCTGTAGAGATCTCAGGTAATCAGTGTTATAACAGATGTAAGGAGCTGTATTTATTGCCCTCCTTTGGCAAAGGCTGACCTGCCTGCTGACCTGCCAGCTCCCCAGACTGCTGCTATGCTGCCTTAACCATAGAGTTGGCTGTCTCCTAGATCATTAACTGTTGCAAAATGCAGCAGAAATTTCCAAAAAATTCTCAAATTTCAGTATCATGAGACAGGTCAGAACCAGAAATCCAGACTTTGACTGAAATTTGAACGTAACAAAATAGAAAGTGGAAGAGGGAGAGAAGGGGGTGAGTTTGAATTCACTCCCAGCAGTTCTGGTGGAGGAGTAGCCTGGGTGCTTATTTTGACTCCTTAAAACCAGAAGCAGGGAAACAAACTCAGTACCCTGAATTTGTTTCAGATTTGTCAGTTTGTCTTGCCTATGTATTCTGACCACACTAATAATTTGTTTACATAGCTATTATAAGATTTTAAGCAGATAAAACAGGTCATGGAGTTGACAGTCTCCCTGCATTGGCTTCAGGGCACTGGGAGAGAGAGGGTAGGGATGGGGGTAGGACCAAGGTAGCAGGGCAGGGGGTATAATTTCCCTTGGGTCTGGAGAAGGGGGACAGGCACTGATGCTGCACATCAAAACACAGCCCTGGTCTAGTCTTGGATGAAATACAGAAGCCAGATCCTGCTGGTGATGACTCCAATTCATACTTCCAGCTGGAAGATCTTGGATGCTCTCTCACCCTGACTCACCTTGAAAATTAACTCAGGGCAGTTGTGAACAGGTGATAAAATACTCTTGTAGTCCCAGCTACTGACACCAGCTACTGACAGATATGTCTTGAAGGAAGGTGGCTGTGAATCTCACCACTCTCCACCCACACAAGCTGAGTTTCATTCAGCCCTGCCTAAATCTATGGCAAAATTCCTACTGACTGCAAATGGACTTGGACAGAGTTTATGAGTGACATGATTTACAGGATGTCTTGGCTGCCTGAACTAATGTCCACTTGTTTCAACGCCATCTGTGGCACCTAACAAATCAGCTGAGCCCAGAGACAAGGCAAGACCTGACAGGCAAATGCCAAGTAGAAACCTGGATTGTCACTGCTGATGCAAAACACCTCTTCAGCCACAGCCATTTCTCAGGGAACTCTCCAAGGGCAGAACTCACATGTTCACTTTTCACCTCCCAGCCAAGGGGTTGCCCAAACAGGGAGTTGCTTTTGGGATCAGCTGAACTGGGAGGAACCAGCTACTGCCCATCCTTGCAGTATCCTGCCAGGTCCTCATGCCTTGTGGCAGGTGGTGCCCAGTGTTGGATATTTATGTGATAGATAGATAGATAGATAGATAGATAAGGTGCTGCCAAACCATTACAAATGACTACAGGACTAATGAAAGGGTTCCTGACCTGCACACATTTTTGGAGGCAAATTTCAATTGTAGATATGACTATTATACATTAAAAGAGGCACCAGGAACTGGGTAACTACTATGCTCTAACAGTCCAAATAAGAAAACATATCTACTTCATTAAAAAATAAAGAGGAAAATAAATAAGAAATAAAAAAATGAAGAGACTTAAATGAGGAATAATGGATTTTCAGTTCGATGATACGAGAAAGATTTTTTTAAAAAATCTATTCAAGTTGACTTGAATGAATTTGTGTTGAGGAAACAAAAACTATATCTGTGTCCCTCCACAATTTAATTTCTGATCAACCAAATCATGTTAAAACTAATGTACTTTTTCTGGGGACTATTTAGTCTATTGAACTTGCCATTTTTCTACACAGGTACGGTTCTCAACAAAAACTTGAGAATTAATGGCCCATATTCATCTCAGAAATACAGAAATTGCATATCCCAAACATGTTGAGACTGTAACCACACTTCTGTCTAGCATAGCTAGAAGATGAATCAAAGCTGGTTTGATCCAAATTGTATTTGGAGCCCACTTGGCCCTTTTCTCCCTCCATACCTCACTTCATTTCTAGAAGAGTTCCTCCTCTGCCCCAGACACTTGCCAAGCCCCTGGGAAAGAGTCCATCACAGCCAGCTAAGAGGCAGCTGGAGATTGAGGTGCTCTCACACTGCCTCTTGATGGGACCTTGTTTGTGCACTGAATACAGCAAAGTGAGTCAGCTCTGTCTTTTTGTACCCTTTTGCCTGTGACAAGTTGGTGAGGGTAAGGCAGCTTAAACCTGACCGCCCATCAGCCACTGCACAGTGACTAAAGCTGGGTCTGGAGTACTCTGCAATGGGGGTGGCTTTTCCTCAGTGTAAATTCCCTCATTTCAGCCTCATCAAGTCATAAATTTGTTTCTCACCCTGTGTGACAGTTTCCTTGGAGGTGTATTTGCAGAGGTGGAGGCAGCCTGGCAGCTGTCCTGCATCACACAGATGGTTTGGTGAAGCACTGAAGTACACTCTGACCATGCAGCCTTCCCTCCACTCAGACCCTGCAGACCAGAGACAGCTCTCTGTGACTGAAAAGAAGTGAGAGAAAGATGACCAAATGCTGCTGGTTAATTTCAAAACATCAGGGAGTAGAAGAGATGAGAGGTAAGAGCTGAAATGCACAGTGCAGACACAACCATGGCGGGAGACAGGAGAGAGGGCAACAGGCACTCCCACTGCCACTTGTTCATGTGTTTTTAACTTGCTGTAATTTGCTTCTTCTAAACTGGGAAAAGGGGGGGGGAAGATGTCTAATTTTCTGCAGGTGTCTTCCAGTGACTCTTTTTAAGAATTTGGCTGAAGGAGTAGGAGGAAAAGCTCATATTGCATTAAAAATTGCTGCAATATCACATTATGTTGAGATCAGTCATTTACCATGGAAGAAAAAAGTCCTCCCCTCACAACTGCAGACTGTAAAGCATTTTTGAGCTGTGCACAGAGACAAATGGTAGCAATTGCCATGTGTTTGCAGCACTTGGATGCAGAGGGAAATAAAAGGTATCATGTGCTGGGCCTTGTGAGCTTGATGGGGTTTTCTCCATGGAAAGGACAATGTTTTCAGACTAGGCAGTTGTTTTCCACATCACACGATTGTGATCTGCTTCTTCTCACAGGAAGAAGACCTTCAGTGAGTGGCAGGTTTGACTGCTTAATAGAAGCCTGAATTTGACAGGAGAAGGGACAGAAAGCTGTGTAAGCACCAGAAATCAATAATGCAGAGCTCCACTGACCCAGAAGAGCTGAAGGATTTACCTGACACACTGGTACCCATGCAGGAGGGCCACTAAATGTGACATGATTAAGAAGATGTATTTCTTCGTTAGCGTTTCCTGTAATTTCTCTGTATTTCTGTTACATTCAAGAGACCTTAGAGTTTTGCCATGGTGAATCATTTAGGAACATGAAATTATTTGTTTCATCCTCACCTTCAATGTCATTATTTTTAAAAGAGACAAGCTGATGCAGGACTGTCTAATTAAATTGTTACATTTGTAGACAGACTAGTAATATATTGGTAGCAACTGAAATATACTTCACCCTTCATTGCTAGCTATCTGGAGAAAGCTGCTGGTACAATAAAACACTATTTTGTATATGATTACAGTGATTCCTAATTTTTTCGTAGTCACATTTTCATGTAGGCATTTTAATGACCAATATATATAAACTCATTAAATAAAACTGTTCCTCTCATTTTGTTTTCTTACATTTCTAAGGCATGAATATGTGTCTATTCTCAGTACCTGATTTTCTTGTATTTATTTTTCCTCACGTTTATACTTACATCATACTTCATCCAGATTTTACTACCGTATGTCTAAAATGTTTTTATCAATGTGGCACACAACAGAGATAAATAGCAATGTGGAATTAAACATGATAAACTGTTAATAAACCTTAGCTGAACTTTGCAGTTAACTTAACTGCCCAGAAACATTTTCTTTTCTGTAGAAGATATTTTACATAATGAAGCTTAAAAAAGAAAAGCTCAAAGCATAGGTACATGCACTGGTTTGGGGATGAGTGAGTCAGAGAGATTAAGGCAGGGCATGAAGTCAAGCTTTCACATTCCAGGCATTAATTGCCTGCTAAGAAGGAGTGGCTGAAGCATAGAAGAAGTGCTAATTTTGGTGCAGACCAACAAAGAGAAGAGAAATTTCTCATAATTTTATTTCTCAGCCCCACTCCAATAAAAATTAAGCCTGTGAGAAGGTTTTTTAAAAGTCAAGGCAAGCTGATATGAGGATGCTGTGCTGGAATGAGGAGAGTGCAGTCCCACCACCTCCAGCCAAGCCTTCTGCTGCAAGTACCACAGGCAACAAAGTGGAGCTGGGCTGCAGCACAGGAGAGCATCCCAGCACACCACAGAGCTGGCTGTTAGGGTAATGCTTTCCTCTACATCAAGACAGTGTATGTCACAAGATGATGTTAAAATTAAAAGTTGCAAGTATAGGAGGTGCTTTCAAGCTAACTCCAGGTGAGTAAGTTCCTACAACTTGTCTAATTTGATTGGTGGTTGAAATTCGGACTGTGTTGAAGTCAGAGATAGAAGTGCTGCTGACTCCAGAAGTCCCAGGACCCAATGGCCAATCTCTGCTGCTTGGTGGCCCCAGAGCTGGTTGTGTCTGATGGTGTTTGCACATGGTCACAAGCCCCAGTGACGGTGGCTGCATTTGGCAGTGGGTAACATGGAACCCACCCCAACCCTGTACTTGTCAAGAGGACAGGCTTGCCACAGGCTGGCAATTTGGATTTTTAGAACTCAACTTTAAAGCCATCCTGGGTATGCACCAAGGATAGAAAGGAGCTGAGGCTGTAAAATGAGCTGCTTCCAACCTGCTGCTCCCAGGCAGAGTGATGGGTGGAAACCTGCAGGCAAGCACAGAGATGGACAGATTGGAGGTCCATACTCCAGGGCAAAGGCTGAGAGGATTGCCAGCCACTCTCCAAAAAGCTGGATGCTGATTTATTCTCCAAGAAAGGCAAAAAGAAACAAGAATTTGAACTGTGTAAGTTTGCCCAGCCCCTGGGCGGCACAGTGGGCCATTGCCCCTTATTCTGGGTGGACTGTACTGTGACAAAATAATTCTTCACCAAAAATTAAACAAGCAAGCTTGTGTTTATGAATATGAGAAGAGTGCATGAAATGCCTTTAAATTACTTACAAAATGATGACTCTCTAATGTTTTAAAAAGCATTTGGAAAATTTAGTAAATACAGAAGTGTTGCACTGCTATATTAAAAAAACCAGAAACTGGAGCATTCATTGGGGACTGTGAGGTCCTGCCTGTGTTTTTTTGAAGCCCCATAAAGGCCTCTGTGGCCAGGATTACATTTTCTGTTAATTCTGCAGGTGATTTATTTCCTACAAAATTCCATAATGCAAGGGTAACAGAAGTCTTTTGAAAATGTTTCATGAATAGGTAATAGCACTGCTCAGAGCCTAAGACATATATACAAAAAATATATATGGAAATCAAGTGTTTGTTGAAAGTAAATGGAAGTAAAATAACTCTGCCAGGGTCAATGAAGCACTGTCTTTCATTCATTACCCTAAGCTGATGTTTTCTATTAGAAGAACTTTAGATGGGATGTGCCTGAGATGTTTTAAGCAGAAGGACAGGGATCAAGAGAAGATTAACTAGGGTAATGAAAACCTCAGAGTACACATTAGCCCATGTGTCTTCATGTATAGAAAAAAGTGAATTATTAATGTATGCCCTATTATTTAACAGGCATTAATGACTGTTAGCGTTTAAACAAGCTCCAGTAAGCTGCATTTCACAGCTAGTGGCTGATCTGCTACTTTTCTCTATATCAAAATAACTTGGAAAGTGCTTAGAAATATGCTGCAGATTTCTTTCTCTTTATGAGCTACTAAAATTACAAGGACATCACTACATTTTCTAAGTGTGAATTAAAAGAGAACAAGGATTTTTTTTTCTAGGTGCTACTTTCTTAAAAAGAGAAATAAGCACAGCTGTCTTTAGTCATAATATTTAGTAAGCAACAGGCCATACTACACAGAGATTAAATGGGGAAAAAAAACCAAACAAAAACAAGAACTGTAGTTTTAACTACCTCCCAGTTCCAGCATTCTGAAAAAAAAAAAAAAAGTGTTTCAGTTTTTAAATGGTGGTTTTAAACTCATTATAGTTTTCTGTAAACTCAGTGAAGACAAAGATATTTCTGAAGTGGTCATGACTCAGTTTTCAGATTACTATGAAAATTACAGGGATTTGGCTGCATATGCTGTTACAAATGGAAACTATTTTGTTAGTCTGACCCTAGTATGGGTAATTTCTTAGACATATGCTCATTATTTTTTAATAGATTTCAGTTTGTTTAATCTTCTTCGTAAATTAAACTATCATGAAATAGTGCAAGAGAGGTATTTATTTTCAGATCCACCCCTATTTTAAAACATACCCTACTGCATTTTTCCCCTACTTCTTATTTGGATAAAGTGCCAGAAACAAATTCTTGGAAAACTCAACACTTGAGTAATCATGTGGCCATTAGACTATTTGCTACATAATGCCTAGTGTGTTCTGAGCACTCACTAGTCCTCATTTTCTATCTGGTGCTTCATAGTCTTCAATATTCTTCTTCAAATAGGAAGCAGGTAACTTCTGCTTTCCTTTCAGTACAAGTGGCCAAATGTTTAAATGACAACATGCAGTATCATACCCCAACTTACAGCAAAACACTATTGGTGCTTCTCCCAGCTTTCCTCTGCCAAGCCCTAAAACCACAACACACTGAACATTAAATTAAATGGGACATTTTAATATGCAGCAAGAAATTATCCAACATTAAATTAGCTCAGTCTTTGCTTCTGGACTTACTCTGAGTACTGCTGCAGTGTCTGTGGATGCTCTAAAAGGTGCTGTGGTCCATGCTCAGGTGTGTGTTCCCTCTCTCAGCCTTGCATAATCACCAGCACTGTTGCACATTTCAGGATACCAACCAGAAAAGCTAGTTCTTCTCAAAAGAACAGGCTTTCCTGTGGGAACAAATGTCCCTTAAGATCTGGGCACAGACATGGATCAGTGAGCAAGAAAAGCAATATCTGGGAACAGCCAAGGGCTGGAGTGAGGCCAGGCTGGACCATCTTACTGCTCCCTGGAATGCCACCCTTCTGGGGCTGAAGTGCCACGGGGTTTGAGCAGCCCTGTTGTCCCTGTTGTGCTGCAGAGTCTGTAAGGTCTGTTCCATCGTGTGCACTATAAAACCATGAGCACCATGAGCAGTCTGCCCCTGGCTCCTGAGCTATAACTCTATTGCATTACAAATGTTTACCTAAGGGGCCTATCATCTTCTGTTTCTGCTTCTGAAGATACCCCCCTTTCATTAAACATCCCTCTCAAGTCTCTTGCAGTTTTACCCCTGCTGTGATTTTCACTCGTGTATTTTCCTGCAAATGAATGTGACAAATTGCTGTGATCTGGACATCAGCTTTTTTCCACTGAAAAAAAACCCCAAAACCTTTCTAAATTTCAATTTCTTACTATTCTGTTTTAAGCAATGGTCAAGCCTCTCCCCTCTACCCAAACCATTCAATCATCTGACATTTATTTCTTGTGTTCTTGTTTCCCTAGTATAGATCCTTAAAAAAACAGAGAAAAGTACTGGAGCTTGGATCCTGTGGTAGCACATCCTCAGATTTTCAGTGTCTTTCCAGAAAGGTGTGATTAACAGACAAAGGAATTGCTTTGCAGACCTCAGCATCTTCTGGCTATTTTCTCCTACTAATTGCTGAAGTTGACCACTAAAGCCAGGTTTGCTTCCTGGTGGGCTATTTCAGAGTTAGAACAAAAGACACCTAGAAAAATGCAGTTGCCAGCTTTACCAAGTCATTCTGTCAAACCTATAAAAAGTCACCCTACCAATAAATTTAATGAGAATGGACTAAATATCTTTCTACTGATGTAAAAGGCTTATATTTCCAGACAGAACAAGAGACTTTGTCATACCACACTACTGGCAAGCGTCTGCTTTTGTCTGTCATTTTCCTTCTCCAGACTCTGATTTTATTATTATACTGCTGTAATGAAAAGCACAAATCATCTGGACAGCAATGGCAAGGAGCTGTATCTCACTGCTCTGATGTCACCAAATGACTGTATTTCAGGGCTCCATCATTATACAACTTCTGTCAAAAATGCTGACTAGCATTGAAGACTAGCATGCAAATGAACAGGAGCTGGCTACATGGGTCCCCTCTGAGTCAGTCACAGGGATATTTCAGCCCTGTCTTTGCCTGTGCCCTTCACCCCTGGCTGGCTTACAGCTCCCTGTGCAGCAGCTCCCGATGGAGCCTTCTGCCATTCTCTGTGAGGGTCAGGGCCAGGACTTGGGAATTCCCCAAGGGAAAAGTCAAACATTACAGCACAGCAGGGAAAGTTCTGTTTTCCCTGCAGCTTCACAACACTTGGACAAGTATTTCTTTGCTGCTGCTTTATTCATCATCCAATTACTTCATGCATCGATCTCTCCCACCTGACAGCAGGAAAATATGCTCTCTGAATTGCACACATTTATTGGGACTTGTATGCAAAATTCCCACAGGAGAAATCACACTGTGGTATTGTAGCTTTTGTTCAGGTTTAATTCCCTTTCCTTTAAATTAAAACACTGCACTGGAGCGCTAACTCAGCATTGTTTCCACTTTTTGTAGATACTCAAATCATCTCCCATCAAACTACAGCCACTCACATGTTAAACAGCTGTGAGCAAGTCTTACTTGGGTCTAGGTGTAAAAAGTCACAGAATGGAGATTGAATCAGGAGAAACTGAGTGACCTTGCTTTAAAAGGCAGATCAACTTTATTGTCTTTAGATGAAACATTCTAGAGAGAGATAGTGATTGAGCTATGTAATGTGATATCTGGAAAACTGACCCCAATTTCTGGTTACTGACCCTCATCTTACCTGCTACTGCTGTAGAAAGCTCAAGTAGCTGTGCAAAGGCAAGTGTGAACATGCTGAGACTCTGCCAAAGGTAATGATACATTTCTACCAACAAAAAAAATTACCTGGGGAAAAATTGATGGGTTTTGGTTTGGAAAATTTTGCAAGTAATTGTTTCTTAAAAAAAAAAAAATCAAAAATTATACAAAAAAACACAAGGTGATTATTCACTGCAAACTCTTCTTAAATATACTAATATGAAAATGATATTTTGGGCAGAGCTTTCTCCTCTTCCATGCTGTTATTGGTGCATGTAGAAGGACACTGCTGCTTGTGCTCCTGTTCTGCTTCAGCAGCAAGATGGAGTCAGAGGGGCACCAAGAAATTCTCACCAGTGAAAAAATGTATGGTAAGAAAAGCTGTGAGAAGGGCAAAATAGAACATTCTGCTTTCTCACCAGAAGCTGTATTAATTATTAATTAATTAATTAATTCTTAATTAATTATTCTTATTCCAGGGTCTGTGTGCATCCACAAGGTATGTACAAGCCTGCCAGCAACAGATGCTTAAGCTGTGCTTTTCTTCAAGTGGGTATCTTGGACAATCACTGCAAAACCATATTGTTCTTAATGCTGATAAAGTAAAAACCTATCATGTCTAGACATTCATGACATTGTAAGAACTCTAAGAGGCTGGGTTTTTTTGTGAAAAAGTGTCAAGGATATTTGTATATTTGGTTGTTGTAACAACAATTAGCATTTGAAATCTGTGTATCTCAAAACACCAGTATGACTCCCAATGTCTAGACAGTTGAACAGAAATACTTCTGTGGCCAGTTCAGCATTGCAAACTAGAGGCTTAATTTGGACTGAAGCTTGGGACAAAGCCAACTAGATCAAGTCATTAATAAAGCCTCAAAATCTGCAACCCCACCTTGAGACATGAGAGACTTTGAGGCACACAGGTCCTCAGTGTGACCAGTCTGCAGGAGCTGCCAGGGGGTGTCCTGGGCATGGCTCACGGAGCTGCATGTTGGTGTGGCTGTGCAGGGCAGGGTTTCACTCAATGCAGTCCTTCCTGGACAACAAAATGGATTTCTTACTATCTCTTCCATAGACCCCTCCCACAGATTTCCTTCACAATCAAAAGCCAGATACAGTCTTGGAGATGCTGTTCTGTCTTTTATCCAGGCATCCCCCATCAGAGATGGGGCAACAGCATTTCATTCTCTCCTCTGCTTCAATTAATTCAATCTCATACCTCAAGGAGAAGTACTTTGCACTGTAATGTTTTAGGCGATTATTTTTACTTTTCTTTTTTCCCCTGAAAAAAATATAAGGGTTTTGAGTAAAACAATGTTAGTGACCCTCACTCCACAAAGGTATATTTATCCTGGGGGGAAATATGCTTTCTTCTAGTTCAGAGTGATTTGTATGAGTGTGCCCATTTCCTAAAGACGATTAGTAAATGCTTATGTCTTTTCATTCACATGTTATTTTAATATATGTACACGCATGGTTCATCTCTACACACACCTGCACACAGAGCTTGTACTGTATTGAATATATACATGTATTGACAGCCTTCTTTCATTTGCTTACCCATGTTACCCTTTGGAGTACAACAAATACAAACAGTAGCAATATTGGTAATTCAATTTCATTGAACAATGATATTTGAGTCATTATTCTAAAAAGAGCTTTGAGAAGATACAATTTAATCTGATTCTCCTTTGAGCAGAGCAAATGACATGTAATTTTTTTTCTTAATTAAGTACATGGAGTATTGAGTTTCTTAGTTCCTGAATGTTGTATAGCTATTCTAGTGGTTATTTTTGTGTTCATTATATTCACTGAAAAACTCTTTGCCTTTAGAAGACAGAAGGTCAAGTACCCAATGTCAGATTCTGCCCCAGTGTAGTCAGTGGGAACTTTGCCATTGGTTTTGCTGGAAGCAGAATTAAACTTTTAATGTGTTGCACTATCTTGCTTGTGAATGACTAATTACAAATTTGTTTTAGCACCTCATTCAAAACTTATTGAAGAAAACTAAAATCTTTTTATAAAACAAGTCTGTCATCACAGTATTTTAAAAGTCTATGAAACTGCCACCATCCATTACTTTACAAAGATACCCTGAGGAAGCTTTGGGAAGCAGAAAATAAGCATGAGGTGAATGGCAGGCAAACACACAGCTGTGCCTCTGAGGCATCGAGTCTCCTGGAGGTCTGACTGAAAAGGACCAGTCAGAAGCAAAGGCAGGTGGAAACACAGGACTATCCACAAGGCTATCCACAGGACTATCCTGCAAGTCTTCAGACTCAGAGATTTCAATAGTTCTTTTAGGTACCTTCTGTGCCCTGATGCAGTTGCCTTTTAGGTGAATGAAGACGGTTGCCACTATCTGAATGCAAGAAGAATTGGACTGCAAAGGATAAGTACAAATCCATAAATACAAGAAAAACTTAGCTTGTGTGGTTAAAAAAGCAAAACAGAATAAAAAGTTAAAATAATATGCTGTGTATTCCTGTAATACCATGGAATCTGGACATTTTCCAGCAGTTCATCAAGTCATGCAGGTAATATTTTGGGTATGTATTTTGCTTTCTCCCCTGTTACCACTCTTTTTAGGGATCTGTGTATTTGGATCTGTGAATGTGTGTGTCCTGTATTGTTGGGGATGCTACATGACTGGGCATTTACCCTCCTTACTGCTCTATGCCAAATCTAGACAAATTGATTGAAGAAACACCCAAACTGAAACTCTTCATGACTGTCTATTTTCAGACTTGTCCCCAGGAAAGTTCAATCTTTGTCTTTAAAGAAAAAAATAAGTATTTACACCCCTCCCAATTGAATTTTTAGGATACTTCTCCAGAGACAGTTTCAAACAGTGCAAATACAGTTAATATTTTGGAGGTTCGGCTTTGGTGAAGCATAAAGCATCATTTATGTGTTAAACATGCACAGACTCTGCAACTCAACTGAAGAAAGCTTTTGTTACACTTAGTTTGTTTCAAACAAAATTTCAGTGGTGTCTCCTTCTGATGCCTGATGGTCACAACCCAAATAGCAAGTGTCTGGTTTTAATCTCCTAAAGGCAGAGATAAACTGTTCCTTAGTGAAAGCAGATGGGAAAGGCTGGGATTCCAGGCAATTACCCACACACAGTGAGCCAGGAATAGAGCAGATGATGGTGTTAAACTCTTTCAGCCCGCTGGAATGGATTCTCTTTAAGAATATTCTCTTTAAGAATAGACTCAAAGGAATAATATTTTTCAAATTGGCAGATCATAACACTTGACAGTCACTGAAAAAGAAGATGAACTTATGGAAAACACAAGCTGAAGGCAATATCTCTTGCCACATGGTTAAATTTCCATTCTTAGTGTGCCTGTGATGACCTGACATTGTAACCAGGCACACCTACAGTGGCCTGAACAGCCCATATCTGACCTTCATCACACCCACTGAAATCTCTTGGGCACATGAAGTGGTTTGTAGCCCCACCAGCAGCAAAGGACTTGTGTTACTGCTGCATTATTGCACCTTTTAAAAGTGAGTTCTGGTCCAAGGTAATATCTGCACACAGAGACTGAACATTGTGTCTTATGGCATGTCCCCACTGAGACTGTTCTAAGTGATCCTTGTTCTGAAGGAGGATAGAGATTTTTAACTTCCATGCTCCAGATCTGCTTGTAGGGGACGAACTCAAGTGAGAATGTCCCAAAGCTGCTTCCAGTGTACAATTCTAGCAGCTTGGCAAAATTTGCAAAATCAGAGGTCTGGACACTATGACTACCTTCCTTAATCCTACAGAAGCATTTGAGGGCTGCCAACAGGAAGGCTGCTATTCCAGATTATTGTTTAGAAGATGCTGAAATCATAGGTCAAAGTATAAGTCACTGTGTTAAAGATCACTGCTGGATTTGCAAGAGGGCAGTTTTCTCAAAGAAGAATCATTGGGGTCCATACAAAATTCTACATCTGTTTTTAAGCCACTCCTTCTCAAAACAATTGCCAAAGTCTATCAGCTGAAGGGTGAGGATGAGCTGGGATGAAATTAAACACCTTTTTAGATGTAATTTTAAATTTGTTTGTTCTTCTTAATTTTAAATAATTTGAAAGAAGCATTTTAATTTATTAAAATGCAATTTAATTAATTAAAATACCTTTTAATAAAAATTAAACATTCCATTCAGGAATAGTCAGAAAAGAGCCTCCTGAGAATAATCATATAGGGGCTTTTCCCACCAACAGTTCTAAAAGTCAAGATGAAATTCTGAAACAACTGTAAGTTGCTAACAAATCTGTAGCTCCCAATAATGTGGTGTGATCAGAGGTGCTGCACAGAACTAAACCAAGGTCTGGATGCTGCTTCTTTTCCTCTGTGCAGCTATGCCCAGTAGCTGTTCACCATGCAGCTGGAAGGCAAGGGTAGACAGCACTCTTCATTCTTTATGTGCTTCCACGGATTTCCATGTTTGTTTTGTGGACTTGGACTCAGCTATGACATTTATTGAGCAGTTATGCAGTGCTAGTGGTGATGACTAAGCTGCCTTCAAATCCATCTGCCCTGGAGCTTTGGCGACTATTTTAAAAATTTCAGTGACCTGTTTTACAGCCTGGCCTCAAAACCAGCCATAGCTTCACACCTTGGAGGTGGTAAACTTTGGCAGAGCATTACAATCCTTGTTCAAGAATGTTGTGAAGGAAGAAAGGAGTTTCTTAAACCAGCTTTGCCACTGAAGGCAGCACACAGGCTTGACTTGATTCCCTGCAGAAATGCAGTCCATTAGGCACCATACAATCAAGAAACCTGGGCTTTTCTATTATTTGGAGGCAATCTAGAAGTCTAATCAATGTGAAATGTGGTGCACAGCTATAATATGAACTATAATATGAAAGGGTGTGCTTCCTTGGTTCTCACAGTTTTACCATGACCTAAATATAATGGTTTAATTGCTTTTTATTGAATGTGGGACTCTGTTTCTTGTTAGAGGCAAGTCTACATTTGCTTTGTTAATCCCTTGCAGAAGTGCCTACTGAATCCTGAAGTTTATTTTCACTGAGATTTCTGTCACACTTGAGCCTTTTTCCCAGTACAGGGAATTACTCTATTCCCCCATATGGCTCCCATATTTCTGAGGTATATTTTTGTCTGTATGTATATATACACACACATATGTATATGTATATATGTTCTCCTACCCTGCCCCTCATTAAAGCAGACATGTGTACCATAAAATCTCTTTATCACATAGCCAAAGTTTCTTGCTACCTACTCAAATGCAAAGAACATTCTGCTCTTCTCTGTACACTTCCTATAGTACAGCTCTGCTGCTGTGTCCATGATCAGCTATTTAAAATGCCTGCTGGGAAAATGCTCAAATCCTTTAATAATTTTCCGAGAAATAGAACATCCTAACAAAAATTAGTACGTCTAATTCCATGAAATACTAAGAAATGGGGAGAAGTTCTGTTTCCTCCAGGAATTTGAATTCTTACAGGAGAGCTGAAGAAAGTGACTACTCTGCCAGAATTAGGCATCTATGTTAGTGTCTTCTCACAAAAACACATGAAGAGAGTTCTGATTTTACCCAACAGGCTACTTAGGATGTTTTAGAAGACTTGGTTTCAGAGGAGTCTTACAGCTAAGGGGAATTTCAATCAAATCCGGCCAAAAAACCTAAATCCTCATTATTTTTTACTCCTCTTCATATGTAGATACTATATGTGTGTGTATCTATGTTAATGTAGAAACAAAGGCAATTAATTTACTTGCACAAAACACACTGAGGTAAGAGCTCATTACAATCAATGTAAATGGTGTTTTGTAAGGTATTGGCAGCATGTAAATTTGGAACTGATTTATGTCAACATTAAAGTACGCACACTTAATTAGCATTGATTTTAAAATGGAAAATGGTCTCCCAGGATACTGTAGAGCAATTCCTTATGTCTTAATTTGCAGCAGATATTGCTCTAGAAAGCAGTTTAGTAGAGACCAACCTATTTTAGGCAAAAGGAGATGTATAAATATTAACCTGTAAGGAGGAACTGCTAGGATAATCTTCCTAGATCTCACAGAGAAAAGTCTCCTTCATCTGTCTTCAGTTCTTGCCAGAAATAAGGAAGATTCTCATTTCTTTTGTATATATTCACATTCCAGCTTTTAAAAAATGGATGGAGGTCTCACTCACACTAAAGATATAATGGTGGTAATATCATGCTCAGATAAGCACTGAATGACTGAGCAGATTTACAGAACAGGCTTTGTGGCCCACATTCTGTGCTTCCTTTTCCATTTCTTAAGCAGAAATTGATTCTTATGTTCAGTCTTGCAACACCTTAACCCTTTTGTTAGGCATTTTTTCATGGTACATTACCCAACACAAATGCACAGAGCTGCAAACATGTTCATGAGCAGAGGTGAAGGCAAGTGAAGTAGTGCTCAGAGCAATGGACCCCAGAGAAATTGAGTGGAAGAGATGCAGGTGCTGAGAATAAGCAGAGCATGAGAATTTGAGCTTAGGTATGTTTTCATACTTCTTTTTTTTTTTCCTGTATTTCCCTTTTATCTTTACATGGTAATTGGGCTAGACTGACAGCGAGAAGAACACTAAAACTTGACGTTTTTATTTTGAATTGGTGACAACTGTTTAAACACAACACATTTGCCTTTCTCCATACGTAGGATTGGATCTTTGGCAGCCACCACTCAACACACAGCAGCTCGAAGGAGGACACAGACACTGGCTGCATTAGGAGGATGAGGCTGCACAGTCTCCAGGCTGTGGTGAGCACCTCCTCACAGGAGCAGTCCTTGGGCTTCCATGGGATATAAACCCTCACTGGTCTGGGAGCAGTGACTGCATACAGCTCAGAGCTGCAGATCTCTGATATTTGTTTTATGTAAAGGCATTCATACAACCACAACACGTCAGAATAAAGCTGCTAGATAATATCACATACCTCTATATTGCAAAAAGGAAAAGATTTTATGGATAACATGAGTGAAATACACACAGCTCTTTCCAAGAAAGCGAACACAAGGTTATCACGTACATCTGCTGACAGTAACAGATGGCAGCACTAATTGTCGTTCAGGAAGTTCATGTTGTTTTAATTTCCTCAAGGGCAGTGCATGGACATGTACATGATGTGTTTCCATATTATCCTATTTATGCACTGCTTAGAGAAGTGCTGCTGCTTCCCACCAAAGGTGGGGTGACCTCGAGGCTTCTGCTGTAAGCAGAAGAGAGGGCTATGCTGAGGAAAAGGGGGGCTGGAGGGAGGGAGGTGCAGGCAGACAGGGAAGGGAGACAGAAGAATAGGCCTGCACCATTCAGACCCCACAGTGTCAATGTAACAAACAGAATTTTTTTCATAGCAGAATATGGATGGGGCAAAATGTGAGTACAATTCAGTAATGATGCTTGATATTTCCACATCCAGTGGAGAGCGGCTGTAATGGTACAGATGCAGAGGTGTTGCCAAGGAAACAGACGTGTTTTGCTTCAGATGTGCAGTGAAGCACATACTCCAGACATTCATATAGCCTCATTACCACTGCATCTGAATAGCTCACAGCCATTAGGAATGAATTTTACCCTCATAACACCCCTGTAGAGGTGCAGTGGTCCTTTATCCCATTTTTAAAGCAGCAAAAGCAAATAGATTGAGCCACCAGCCCAGTCACCCCAGCAGTCTGTGGTAAGATGCCCAAAATCTAAACAAGAACAGAGCATTTGTAGCCACGATCCAGCCAGTGCCATGACTTTTACATGGTTCAACAATAAACTGCCAGGGAAGAATGTAAAGGTAGCAAAACCCCAGCTTGTGATATATTACACTGCCAGGGAATGGTTCCATGTTCATTTCCAAGGATATGCAACATTTCCGTCTCAGAATGTAGCAGGGAAACATGGATGTAGTTCAGAATCAAGTAACGATATATGAAAAATCTCTTCTCCATCGCATATCAGCAGTTTTATTACAAAATTCAATGGAAAGCTAGAGATAAGGAAATGAGCAGTCATTACCCATAAAAGTCTGACATTTATCAAGCTCTGTTCACTTCTGCCTTCAAACCAGCACAGCTCCCTGTAAACATGGAAGAGAAGAAAGGGGAAAGTCTTCTCAATTTAGGGAAGATGAAGGAATGGCCCAATTATATGGAAACAGGCCATCTGATATCTACCTAGCGCTCAGGCTGTATTTTCCTTGCTCTGAATTTCAATTTTTTTTTCTAGTCTATCACATGTCCAGCAAATTTTGTTCTCTTTGGAACAAAGAAACAATTAGAACTCATTACTCTTATAGAAGAAATTGCTATGCTGAGACACACATTTTTTATATTTCTAAAGCAGAAGAAAGAGCACAGGACTCCCAGGGCAAGATGTGGATGACAGGAAATGCACTGAAAACACAGGCTGTGGTAATGGGCTTTCATCCTTTTTAAGAAATCTGGAGATAACTAGAAAGAGAATCAATAAGAGCCAAATAATCATCCACAGTGCATGGAGTAGTCCATAGTGATTTCAGGCTGTGATGGGTTCAGTGTCTCTGTTGTGAGCTCTGAGTGTCAGAATCTGTTCTGAAAACCTCCAAAAGCTGGGCAACAGCCTTTCTCCAAAACAGGGGGTTCTCTAAACTGGGTCTCAATAGCACAAGTTGAGGACTGGCAAGGGGGAATGGCACCTCCTCTCCTGCCAGTCTTTGGCTGGGTTATCAAAGATGCTCATTCCTTTTTGACTGTCTGATCTGACAAAACAGGCAACTGGCCATTAATTCACTTAGATGTTTAAAGATTACACATTTGTCTTTGTTGGTACAGACCTAGTTTCAATAGTTCTCAAAAAGGAAAAAATATGAGTGTGCTAAAAAAATCTTTGAATATCTCTACTGCCTGCTTTTTTTTTAAGAAACTTCATCTGCTCATGAAAATTTTTTTTTCTCAAATATAAAATATGAACAAGATGCAAAAAGAAATCGAAACAAATGAGTGTCAAGAGCAGAGAATCCCATCCAATCTGCCTTTAGAAACACTCTTAAATATTTCTACCATTAAAACTTAAGTTCAAAAACATTTCCAAGGTCTTCGATGGAGGAATTCCCAGATTTCTTCCCCCACACACTCTTTTTCTTTCTAATAAAATACCAACATGTCCTGTTGCATCAAATAAACTTTAGGTTTATCTGTAATCCACAGAAAATGAGGAAAGGGAGTGACTGTGACCTCTGTTTTCATTCTTACAGCTTCTGCTCTGACAATTTTCTTTTGTCAGATTAATTTAGTCTTTGAAGACTTCACTGTTGACCTCAGAGCACCCAAGGCATATCAGCATAGATCTCACATTAAGGAATAGACTAAAGTACCCAAAATACCTACCTGAAACATTACATTTATTTTTACAATTATTTGCTCATTCAGAAATATGAGAGGAGAAACATAACAAATTTGTACTGCTCACAAGCTACAGACTGTTTGTCTCTTCTTGAAAGGGACTTTATGGGGGTTTAACATTCAATTACCACTCACCTAAATCTGTACAGAAATTTTTAACAAATGATTACAGTTAATACCAGCTGATACATATTGTGACACACTTAAGGAAATAGAAAAGACAAAAATTTTTCAAAGAAAGGACTAAATCTGTCATTAACTGATTGCAAGTCAGGAGCCCATGTAACTTGCAACAAAACATTTTGGGGCAAAGATTTGTCACAAACACACCTGTTGAATGCATGGCACCAAAATCAAAAGACATCCTTTCCTTTGTGCCTAAAGAGTTCACTCACTCCTCACTCCTGATCTCCTTCAAAGAAAAATGAGTTAGCTATGAAGGCAAAAGATGCCAGTGGCAGATAAAGAGGTTGCTGTAATGACCTCAACCACGCCTACAGTAATTTCTCTCATTTACCTGTAGCATTACCTGCATACAACTGATGAGCCCATCTGTCTCCAAACCAGCAGCACCTCCAGTCCAGCGAGCAGTCATTTGTCAAAACCTTCCCCAGGGCTGGAGACCTGCCTTCTTCCTGCTCTTATCAACTAACTATTATTGCCACTTTTATGACTGCTCAGCCGAGGCAGTGATAAATAAGACCTTGCCCTGCTCAGACTATTTCACTGGAACAAAACAAAAAAAAAGTCCTCTCTAGCAGACAAACCTCTACTAGCAGCCTTGAAGGGCACAGAAACACCTCAAGGGCAACATGAACACAACCAGCATTTAGTGGCCCTCAAACCAGAAAAATTCTTTCTTGTCTCTGCTCCTCAATAGGCTCCAGCAGCCCCATCCACAGTTTTTCCTGCTTATAGGGAACCCCACTGGGCACATGCTGCAGCCCCAGCCTGGCTTGTTTGTAAGGATGTGAAGTTTGGAGAGATGTTCCTGCACACGGGCTGGGGCTGCTGTAGCAGAGGAAATGTCAGTGTTGGGTGTGTGAGTATCTGCTTCTGAATGGGGACATCAGGTGTTCTGGGTCGGGATGGGCCTGGAGCATCCTCCTGGTGTAGCAACAGCCACTGCCACTGCTCAGCTCCAAAGACACTGCTGTTAACAGGGCTACAGTGCTCCTTTGGTGATGGGTAAGGGTATCCTAGTCTTAAAGTCTGGACTGGGAGCTTGAATACAGACAGAGTATCTGCTCCCTGATGCAGACCTCAGTGATGTATCTTGTCAGTAACCACACATGAAGTAAGGATTTTCAATTTACCAAAAATAGTGTAATTCAAATCCCTGCTTCACAGTGGTTATTTATTAGAAGAGAGCAGATCCATGTAGATCTTTCAGATAGCTGGAAGGAATAACTGCAGAGGAGATTTCACATTTCACTCCATAAATCCAGATACATGTGACCAGGAGCCCTCAACACTTCACCATCAGTGTCAAGCCCAGTGAGTTTGTATCTGCTGGTTTCCTGGGAGGCACTGTGATATGGATACAGATGAGGTGAACTACAGCACAGACAGAAGGAAGTCTTCTTTGAGTTAAGTCAGAAATAGTTTTTATTTATCAGACAGGAACTACCCATAAGAATACCCCAATCTCTAATATAGACCTTAGCCTGGATACTTGCATTGGGTTTAGCATGTTTTGAAAGCACAAAAACGAAGGGCAACTGTTACAGTTCCAGCCTAAGTCTCTATTATCACGTGATGTGTCCTGTGCTCCTACTGACCTGTGAAAACTCAGCCCATTTCATGAAGACCTCCATGCCTCATCATCTGTAATTTCTAGGCATTTTGTTCAGATACTCAAACCAGGATGGGCTTCTGGAACAAATTTCCCTTAAGCTGCTGTTAGATACTGAATACAGGCAAACTTCCAAGGAAAGCATTATTTAGGACTACAGCAATGAGCAACAAAAATGCTACAAAAGCAAAATAAACACAACACATCCCAGCCATTCCTAAACCTTGGCATGTCCTGGGGAGTGCTCAGGCCCCACAAACCCCTGCTTCTGCGAGGGCTGAGCTGCAGCAGGACCCTCAGTCATGCCAACTCCTGAGCTTCAGCAGGGGTCCCTCTCCCACAGCCAGCATGGCCTGTTTAATCAGTATTTCCATGTGCTCTCCAACCTGTTTCTTATCAAAGAATATTGTGCCCAACCTGGACAGAAACAAATCTTCAAAGACTTTGATACCTGCATTGTAATTTAAATATGCCTGAAGAGCTGGCCAAATTATGAGATTGTCAATTCTGAAATATATTTTATCAGTAGCACACCAATAACTCTGTAGGTATTTATTATCTTATATGCAAGGTAGGAAACACACTTTGTGTTCTGGCCTCTGGAAACCAAATGCCAGGAAGACTGGATGAAAGCAGATCTTTTCCATACAGTTGACTTCGGGAGTAATTGCAAAGGTAAGACAAAAAGAGGTATTCCCTGTCCTCTCAGGACATAAGTGAATTCTCAAGTGCATATGCAAACACAGAACCTGAAAGAAGTTTTCAAGCACATCAATATTCAAGAACAAGGGGTGATACCAAAAGTGTGAAATGCTGCAAGAGCCCTGTCATGGAAACAGGTCATCTCTAGGTATGAAAATGCCACCTCCCTGTCTCCTAGGGCTGTACAGGTCCAAACAGGACAAATCACCTCTGGTTATGCAGTATCTGAGCTTTCAGATACTTTTATGTGGTGCTTCACAGATGAGCATGAGAAGGAAGCCTGCCGACAACAAACCAAGAACTGAAACCCCGGTCACACCCCAAAACCTGAGAGAGCAGAAGTGCAGGTGCACATCAGGGGTGGAGATGTGAGAACAGTGGATTTTCAGCCTTATGGCTAACCATGAAAGGAGGATGAAAGGCACAATGCATAAATAAGAGGGGAAAAAAACATTTATGGCAAGTCAAACCCAAGTATTTGCAGCTTCCCACCCAATACAGCTGTCACTGCACACCTCTAGCAAGGACAAAAGGTGGGGGAAAGCTAGACCACCCTGGGACAAGGGCTTCAAGAGGCTGAAGCAGGTGAGGATAAAAACTGCTGCCTCAGACAGCATCACAGAGCTTGTACCTATTTGGAGACTTGCAGTATTGGACCCTATTTTTCAAGGACTGCTCAGTGCTCTTTGAAACATATTACATTTGTCTGGCACACAGGGGAAAAATATCCTCAAAGGTTTTAGCACAAATCAAGCCTGCATTGAAGTTACTGATGTGGCAGTAGTTTGAAGCAAAGGTTTAAAGAAATCTAGGTACTTGTTCAAGAAGAAATGAAATATAGGGCATTTTCAGGCATAAAGGCATCTCAAGAAATTTGTCTTCTCTACTTGGTATAAAGAACACATTTTCATTCTCCTCTCCTAATAAAACCAACAAATGTACTTCTCCTTCAACAAACAGTGTATTTTACAGTATATACTAAGTATTTTTTATTTTTTTACCTCCTGAGCAGAGTATGAGGCTTTTATTTGAGTTTGATGTAAAGCACCTCTGGCTCTTTACTCAAGACACCTGCATTTAATCTGTGAGTATTCTCAGATGTTTTTTTACACTCTGCAAGAGAAGGCTGCAATCATGCAACTCAGATGTGATTACCAGTCTAAATCACTCACCAGGCCAAATTTGCTTTGAAAGCCCATAGATATCATATGGACTTCTGAACTGAATACAACTTGTGATTTAAAACAATGAAGCAAGTCAGGAAGAACCAACTGTGACCAGGACACTCTGTCAACATTTCACATGCACAGAGCTCCTGAAGACACTCAGTGCATGTCTAGATTATTGACTGCAATATAATAGAAAAATACCCAAAGGAGAATTAAAGGTACCATTAGCAGTCAAGTGATGATAACGCGGAGCTCAGAGAAGGCTCATTTATCTAATGAGAAGCAGTTCCCAATATAAACATAGTTAAGAGGTAATGATGAAAACTGAGGTTTGCATGCCAAAACCCACAAATATATCCAGAGAATTCCCAATATAAACTGGTATTTAATTAAGCAAATTACCCAACATAATGTTCCATCTGAGTAAAGTACTTTAACATATTCAGGATACTGTAATACTACTTTAGTTTACAAAAGTTGGTGGGTGGCAAATGCTTCAAAGAAGAGACAGAAAAGAAGCCAAGTGATTGAATTTTCAGTTGAACAAATGTTTAAATACAACTGATTGAAAGCCCAAGGATTTCTGACAAAAACTAGTTTAAATTCCTATACATGGAATTACCTAAACAATGGAGATTGCTTTTTCCTTCTTCCACTTTTCTCTCTTTCTATCTCCATTCCCCTAATCTTCTCTTTCTAATTTCCCTTTCATTCCTCTATGTTTCCAGTGAAAAAACAGCAAAGGGGAAAGTTGAAGACATTGATTTTATAAGAAGACGCAGGAGCTTTCAAAAATGCTTTTCCACAGTTCTTTTTTTAGAGAAAATGCTATTTAACTGAGACCAAGATGATTATATATACATACGTATATGTAGGTATGTATTTATGTATGTATGTATATAACCATGACAGGCTTTTACTTCAAGGTTCTGCTAAAGCCAGGCATTAACACCCTTCTAGCCAGGAAATCACATCCAGCCTTTAAAGGCTACTTCCAAGAGATGCCATTTAACTGGATTGCACCAGAATGTCTGGAGAGCAGCTCGTTTCCCCTCAAAGAGCCTGTGAACAAAAGATGCAATCCTGCAGGTCAAGATGTGCCTGCAGAGCTCCAAGGAAGGGCTGAGGAAAGCTGTGCAAAATGCAGCTGGACAAGAAACTCTGTTTTAGCACCAGCAATTTTATTATTTAATGCAAACAAGTTTCTTGGATCCCTCTTTTACAGTTATTTGGCTTTCATACAACCAGAACCAGACAGTGAAAGACAGGTACAGACAGGGAGATGCTGAGGTCCAGCAGATGGGCAACTCAGCAATTTTGGGGCCCACTCACTACTTATTTCTGCCAGGCAGCACAGCAAAAGCGGCACAGGCACTGCCACAAACACAGTTAATATCTTCAGAGGAGGAAAACCCTCCAAGCAGAGGAAGGGGCACCAGGCTCGGTGGCACAGTGTGCTTCTAGACCTGCACATGTGGATTTTGTACAAGGGGATGTCAGGCCCTGAAGAGAAATGTAAGGTGACCCTGAGAGAGCCATCGTGAGGAGCAGACAAACACCAAGATGGTTTGGGCTGTTAGGGAAAGGGCATAAACAGTGTCAGCAGCTGAAGGCCAGAAGAGAAGAGGCAGTTTTGATCCAGCCTGGAGGAGGATGGTCCTACTTTCAATTCAAGTATTTCACAAATACTTCTTTTCTCCTTCCTCTGAATGTTATCTTTGGGTAATTTAGAGTATGTTAATGATGCCTGTAATCTCCTTTTGACAGCACCTCTCTTTCCATTCACATCCAATAAACAATAGCATCCCCCAAAACAAGAAACAGATGTACAATCTAAAACACTTGTAAAGTTTCTACTGAGAACACATGAGTTTTAACTTGGCCAGACACTGACAGAAGCACAGCTGTGCTACTGCACCAGTTTGATCCCTCCCCACACCACACACAACATAAAAGCTTTCAGCAGGACTAATTTCTTTCTTCTCTGTGTTACTGGGGCACTAGCCATGACCAGGATAAACTGCACTGCTCTTATGACAATTTTCATCTTTCTTGCTGTTTCAACCACGGGAACAGAAGGCAAGCAGATCTCTAGAAATGTCCACTGTAACTGTTCCTGTTTAGTGCCACTTCAGCAGGCACAGGTGACTAACTCAGACAACATCTGTGAAAAGCTGACCCCAGGAGTCAGTGGTAAAAAACACAAGAGCCACCATTAGTCTTCCTCAGAACAGAACAAGAATACCAATGAAGTTTTATAATTTTATTTATCCCACTGAAGTTCTCTTAAAATTTATTACAATATAATATTAACAGAGGAAAGTGTCTAAATGGTGTTTTTAAAACAAGGTAATATTTCAAAGTAGAAAATTTCATAAAAAAGCACCACTAGAAAATAGTACAGTTTTCACAGTGTACTGCAGAGACCACAGAACAGAGGAATAGTCACAATATTAAAATAGACTTCACATATTCTGCCCAGTTTTGACTTGACAGAAAGCATAAAAGATTTGCATAGGTAATAAATATATTCAGGTAAAACCTTTGACCTTGCAAAATGTTTCCCAATACAAATCAATGCAGGTTTTGTAAGCCAAATATTTTTTTCTTTTGTATAAGCAGCACTATACAACCTAAATTATTTTCCTCCTGTAATGGTCAAGTTTTCTATAACAAGCTGTCCCTTATCTTCATAACACAGTGAAATAACCACCTGCTTTCCTGTATGTATTAACTTAAACTAATTCTGTACAGGTAGAATCTACCAGCCTCATACTTATTCTGTCACTTTATGAATCCTTCCTTTGGAAACACTCTCTGGCAGATAAGATTGAAGAGCCTGTCACCAGCTACTTTAACCATATTCATGAATGTGGTATCAAAAGATGCAAAATAAAAGTTTTTAAATGAATTCTGTACGTCACAGTATTATATTGTACTATTAATAGAAAAAAATGTGGAAAAAAAACAATAAAAAAGTTCTAAATTTGTAAATATAATTAATAAGATACCTGTCAATAAAACATGCAATTTATTACAGCAAATGGGATAAGTGCCATAAGATTAGCATTCATTGTGCATAGATTCCTCTTGAACTCTATCTTATTCAGGACATAGTGCATCACTTAATGTTGCATGGTATGAGGCAATACATATCATTTTCATAGATGCAAAGGCTATATACTATGCCATTAATTAGGCTATCATAAATCTATACTGATTCCAACATACTCACTCAAATTCCTGTTGCTATAACCAAGGTCAGTGAGTGCCCTCAATGACAGATCCAGGCTTTTCTTTTTTTCAAAGGGAAAGATTCAAAAGAGGCTCAATGATCAGCCTTCTCTTGCTTGAAATAAAGCTAATCTTGCTGTAAATTGCTATTAATAATACATATTGGATAAGAATTTTTTTCCATTCTCTGAGTGCCTTATCACAGATGACATGAATAAAACATTATTAGATGCATTATCACTACCAGATGGATGCAAACTACTGTTTCTGCCACTGTGCATCTAAAAACTTACTCTAAATTTAAGAGGAATTATGGGCACTCCCCACAGAATCCTCCAAAAAGTTTTATTACATTGAAGAATTGAACTTCTCTCAGTTGTAATAATGTTCCCTTGTACCTTCCTTGTACCTTCTGTATCCTTTAATAATAGTGCATTTAAATGCAAGTACCACCAACATCATAATACAGGACTGTAGCATCATTCCCTTCCCTGTTTAACTCCACTAATCTCACAATCTCACTCAAATAAAGCATACTCATACAAATCATGCCATTAGATTTGCTATATGCCACATACAGACAAATGTTTATTATATTCAAGTAACATCTGCACTTTGCTAAAGATATACCAGATTATTTCTAACACCAGATTCTGATCTCTGCTACACAGGTTTAAATCAAGAATGAGTCTTAAGCAGTCATTCTGGTGAGTGACAACAGAACTGCACAGCACAAACCAGCAAAGGATAATAAGGGGCTCTGTTTATGAGGAAGTGGCTTCCTTAACTTCTTCTAAAACAAAAATATAAGTCTATAATTTCTACCTTTCTCTAACATTGTCTCTCCCTCAACGCTTACCATAAAAATACCCAGGTGTGCTCTCTGCGGAGCTTCTCCTACATCACATGCACCCTTGTACAGAAAGCAGAATGGGCATGTCAGAAGAACTTCTACTCCTGTGCCATTTCATCTTTGTTCAGTCTCAGTAGACTCCAAGAGTGAAGTTCCCAGAAAAACTGCTCTGCTCCCAGGTAAAACAGCTCTTCTGCACACAACAGATACAGATGCTTTTCATCCCAGAAGTCCTTCTCTACCACTACAAAATGTCCTCTGTAATGATAACACTATTGTGCAAATGTTGAATACCTTCAATAGTAGTTTTAATTCT